>PVIC010006067.1:42852-55541 GCA_004025085.1 Thryonomys swinderianus | reverse complement strand
TTGTGGGAGTATAGCCATTTTGACGATGTTGATTCTCCCGACCCAGGAACAAGGGATATCTTTCCACTTTCTGGTTTCCTTTTCTATCTCAGTTTTCAGAGTCCTATAGTTTTCAGAGTAGAGGTCTTTCACTCCCTTTGTTAGGTTGATTCCTAGATATTTCATTTTTCTGGGTGCTACTGTGAAAGGAATTGACTCCCCAATTTCTTTTTCAGTGAATCTGTTGTTTGTGTAGACAAAGGCTGTTGATTTTTGAGCGTTGACCCTGTATCCAGCAACACTACCAAATTTGGTAATTAAGTCTAGCAGTCTCTTGGTTGAGTTTTTAGGATCCTCAAGATAGAATATCATATCAAATTTTTTTAGATGAGGGAAAATATATTAGAAATAACTACATCTCAGTATACAGTGAAACTATTAATAGTGTAACTGTCTACACTATTTAATTAAGTAGGCCGCAGAAATTTTATTTGCGAAGTTTAAAGAATGAATTCTTGGAATTACTCTCCTACTATAAGCTAGTTAATAAATACCTTTTATGGCTAGTAACTATAACCTTATTTGAGAACTTTTAAATTGATATTTAAGTGATAGCTGGGACAACTACAGTGCTTGTTCACGAAGAAAAAGTTACTAAATCTTCTTAGCTAGAAAACATCCTTTTGAAAACTTAATTATAGCATGACTGACATATTTGTAGCAAATTACAAAGAAACCTCATATCTATTATTTAATTTTATCCAACAACTTGTGTAAACTGGACAGTACCTTTGTACTTGTTTTACAGGCAAAAGAATTTCCAAAACAACAAAGCTGCAGCTCAAAGAAACTTAGGGATTTGTCCAAGATCACAAAGTTACAAGTGGCAGGTCTGGGTTTTAAACCTCAGCCTATTAAAAGAACAACAGCTTGCCGGGCGTGGTGGCTCACGCCTGTAATCCCAGCACTCGGGAGGCAGAGGCAGGAGGATTGCTGAGTTTGAGGCTTGCCTGGGCTACATAGTGAGCTCAGGGCCAGCCTGAACTATAAAGCGAGACCCTGTCTCAAAAAAAAAAAAAAGAACAGCCACAACAAAACCTTTTTCCTACAGAAAATGTCAAATATCTACAAAAGGACTGAGGATGTAGCTCAATGGTGCTATGCCTGACTGGCGAGTGCAAAATCCTGAGTTAAAAAAAAAAAAAAAAAGCTTATGAACCATCCAAAAAGTAGACAGATAAATGTAATAAGCTCCCATGTACCTAAAAGCCAGTCCAACAATTTACTCTAGCCCCTCTTGTTGCAGCTAAAACCATTCCCCCTCCTTCCCATTAAATTACTCTGAGGCCAATCCCCGACATCATATAATTTTATTGATACATATATGTTTCAGTGTATCTAAAAGAGAAAGATTTTTTAAAATGATTTAATAATAAAGCACTATCATAGCTTAAAAAATTAATAGTACTTCCTTAGGATCATCAAATATTTGATCAGTTTCAGATACCCTCCTTTTGACTTTTTAAGAATTAAGCAGATGGTTGACTAAAATAGGACCTAAATAAGGTCTGCGGCATTTGATTGACCTTTTTTGTATGCCAGTTTAAGAAAATTATTTTGTCTTGTTTTCCTTGTAATTGATTTGTCACAGATGTTTATTTATTTTCCTTACCATTTCTCACATTCTATAATTCACTAGTTGTATCTCTAATTTTCTTCAAAAGGTAGAAATAGTAATCACCCAGACTTAATAAATGCCATGTCTCCTCCACTTTTATTCTCACACTTTCATTTTTGAACATAGGATGGTGCTAGGAGATTAGAGGTAACAAGATAAGACTACAGTTTGGAGGGGAAAATCCAACTCCAAATGGATTTTTCTTTAAGAATGAAACCTAAAACCAAAAGAAAACAGGTAAAATGAGCTATTGAAATTCTGGGCCTGTGAATCAACCCTTGCTCCCTACATCTGGCAGCACTTAGCCGCCGCCCCCCCCCAGGGCACACTGGTGCCCTAGGCACTGCTACACATGTCTGACCAGCCGGGCAACAACAAAGGACACAGAGGCTATAAAGAGGCAGCAGGTAACCATCAGACCGACCACATGGCCTACGCACTTTGACAAAACACACAACAAGCAACTGGTTATTCCCATGGCTGAAAATCAATGACCAAGGGCTTTTTTTACCACTCAAATTCCACAACGTGACCAGTTTAGTCACTGGGTTACTTCCCTGTTTTAATCAAGGTCCACAAACCCTCCCTTTGCTCTCAGACACTCAGTGAAATCATCAGGGAGAAGCTATATAAAGCCACCTTGTGTTCTTGCCAAGAACCCATCCAAGACTTCAACTAGACTATTTTCTGGACTGTACTCCCAGACTGGAAAAAGTGAAAGTGCCAAATTATTTTGCAAACATTTTGATGTGATGCTCAAAAGTAGCATCCTTTATCTTATATAAGATCCATTTTACAATTCAGATGACTATAGTTCTACAGCTTTAAATAAGGCTCCCTTTAAGTAAGCATTTCATAATTATCAAGTAAAGGCTTTGTCTGCCTTTCCCCAGCCTAAAGCAGGGGTGGTGAACCTATGGCACTCATACTATTTATTTTTCTCACAAGACAAAAGATGTTAATGTAAGAATTGTTTTTCCTAAACCAGAACCTCAGTATCCAGGTTTAATTGCAGTGTTGATAACTTTGCAATAAATAAGTAGGCTTTAAGTTGCAGTTTGGGCACTCAGTCTCTAAAAGGTTTGCATCACTGACCTAAAAACTTCTTTTGGAGCCCCAGCTGAGGAGTAGCTTCTCCTTCCCCCAAGAATTCTCACCTTCCCCTCTTCCTCTAGGTCTTCACCAAAACTACTAAGACATACCCAACTGATAGGCATGGTGTTGTATGCTTGTAATGCCAGTACTCAGGAGGCTGAGGCAGAAGATGGAGGCCTCAAGGCCCTCACCCCTAACCCTGAACAACACAGTCTCAAAACAAAACAAAACTCCAACACTCCTTCCTTCTAATGCAATCTCTATAAAACACAGATGTAATTTCTAATTAAGACTCTATGGACTATTCCTTTTACCCAAAGAAATAATTCTAGTAGTTGGAAGTTTCAGTTGAGATGGTTTAAGGCCAATGGACCTTTTCAATCATCAGATCACACCAGTTGTTAATCTGGTGTATAACAATGAAGCTTGGGAAAATAATTTTTTTTGTTTTTGAGATAGGGTCTTGCTTTGTAGTTCAGGCTGGCCTTGAGCTCACTGTGTAGTCCAGGCAAGCCTTGAACTCAGCAATCCTCCTGCCTCTGCCTCCTGAGTGAGCCACCATGCCCGGCACTCTGGTATATGGTACTGATTGCTGAGGGGCAGGAGTCACCATGCCCAGTACTGTTGTATGTGGTTACCAGGATCAAACCAGGGACCTTGAGCTTGCTAGGCAGGCACTGGAACCACTGAGCTAGATCTGTGGCCCAAAAAATAATATTTTTGATATATCAGATTATTACAATAAAACTATGATGCTTTGGGAAAATTATAGCCTTTCTTTCCGATAAAATCTTTCTGAATTATGAATTTTTAAACATAATTTTAAGTAAAATACTCCTACATTATCATTCAGTCTTAAATCTCCAAAGTGGTTTCTTAAAACTAGGTGATAGGAAGATGTCAGATACACTCACACATACATATGTGTACGTACATACATGTAGGTATGTTTTTAACAGAAGTATGATATTCTTTAACAAATGGGTCATATACAACTAAATATTTGGAGAAGCCTAAATATATTTTCATTTTTAAGTATAAAAGAAAATTAAATGAAAGACTTCCTTAAAGCCATTTCCTGCTAATTGATGCTATTCTAGCATCTTCAATTTAAGATAAAAGGCAGAAAAGTAATTACTGGCTGCACCGCCACTGTTAAGTGCTATTACCAAACTAGCAGCGCGTTCAGGATCTGAACTTGGAAAGGAAACTCAGATGCCCAGGGCTGAAGCCACGGCTTAGGCGAGGCTTCTAGGCAGAACATTCCTCCGACAGCACGGTGGCATGACTGTGTCACATCTGCCTATTTGTGCCTGCTGTAGTTCACTTCCACTTCTGCAATACATTTAAGAAAAAGCAACAGGGTCTGAAGGTACCCCGCAACAGTGAGGCACTGACTTCTGTGGGCTGCTGTCTTTCATTCACACATTGTTCAGAACACGTTTGTTTGCTAGAGCTACTCATACTGTGGGGAACTCTGAGACTAGAAAACACAGTTGCTATCTCTGCTTCAGTGCAATAAAGATACTTTCTCCTAGTCGCACTCCCCTAGGTTTTATAAATGGGCATGAACTGAAAGACTCTGGAGTTCTTATAATTCAGGAAAAATTTGCCACACGTGTTGGTACATGCCTGTAATCACAGTATTCTGGGAGGATGAAGCAGGAGGATTACAAGTTCTAGTCTACCTAGCAAAAACATGTCTTAAAAAATAAAAAGGACAGAGAGGATGTAGCTCAGTGCAAAAGCTCTGGGTTTAACCCTCTTAAAAAAGGGGGGGGAGACACATTTTTCAGGGTCTTTTTTTATTAGTATGTTGATATTACATAATGATTATACTCCTTATGTGGAGTTGCTACCTGTACATAACACATCTTAGCTCTTCTGTATTCCTCCACCTCTTTCAATCTCTTAATCCTGTTCCCATCTGAAACAGCTCTGTCTCCCTACCATCATCCATTTTTTATTTTGCTTTCTATTTATAATTTGAGTTTCTCACTTAAGAGAAACCTGTGATATTCAAACTTGTGTGCCTGACTTATTTTACTTCACATCCTGGGGTTAAGGTGCATCCATTTCCCTACAGATGAATCATTTGTCCTTCTTTCTGTCAGAGTAGATGTATTTATCTACCATCGATTACTACTCTGATAAATGGTACTCGATGGTAGATAAATACATCTTCTTTATTAATTCATCTGCAGATGAACATAAAGGCCACTTCTAAGATTTTGCTATAAAAGTAAATAAATAAGTACATTTATAAATACAAGCAATAGTAGGGCTGGAGATTTAGCTCAGTGGTTCTGGCACTGCCTAGCAAGCACAAAGTCCCTAGTTCAATCCCCAGTAATCACATACAACAATACCGGGTGTGGTGACTCATAGCCACCAGCAATCAGTAAGTACCACACACCACAGTGCTGGGCACGGTGGCTCACACCTGTCATCCCAGCACTAGGGAGGCAGAGGCAGGAGGATTGCTGAGTTTGAGGCTTGCCTGGGCTACATAGTAACCTCAGGGCCAGCCTGAACTACAAGGTGAGACCCTGTCCCAAAAAACAACAAAAAAAACTACCAACAGTAAACTGTACTTTGAAAGGTAACACATTTCTGTGAGTTTGACTGAATCTTTCCTGGTTGGTTAACAGGAAATAGATTAACAGTTGATTACACAATACCTGTTCAATTTTTACTCTTCGATCTCTTTGTTCAGACTGTGCTATATCTTAGAATAAAAATTGCTTCAATAATAAACACATGGTTAAAGTAGTATACTAATTTTAAGTCTGTAAGAAAACCAAGTATCAAGTTAGAATTCCTTTTTAAATTTTTTTTCCAGTGCTAAGGATGCCTGGAGATTGCCCACACTAAAGCAAGCACTTTGCCACTGTACCACAGCAAAAGCCCAAATCCTGTATTTTTTGGGGGGAGTTTCTGGAGGCTGAACCTGGGGGGTCCTCTATCACTAAATTATACTTCCAGCCCTTTTTACTATTTTGACTACTTTTGACTATATTTTTATTATTTACTCACCTACATTGAATGGATGAATCTTTATCTTTTACTGCCCCAACTAGCAGTGACAGGCCTCAAAATATACTTTTAATGTTGCTAAATTATTAAACTCAATTCATATCTATAATGGACATTAAAAACAAGCATTGTCTTTCCTTTCTCACTGACAGATTTTTCCACCAAATTTTTATTTATCTCAACCTGTCCCCAGTTCACAGAAAACATTTTTTCTTTACAAGTCTTCCTGTCAGAGATGGCCATGATACTATTGGTAAATGAAAAACCAAGTAGCAGATTACAGTTGAGAGAGCACGATGCCATCACATGCATAGAGCTCACACCCATAGAAAAGAAGTCTAAGTGAGGTTAATCGTTAAGCTTTCCACTTAAAACTCTTCCATGTTTGTCAACTGCGTCTTCAACACAGATGCGAGTGTTAACTAGGGCCAAGGGGGACCTGCGGGTCTGCCCTTCCACGCCCCATCTCTGCATCCTCCATCTGCTCCCCTCTCCCTGTTCCTCGCTGCCCCCAGTCCAGGAGCCCCTTTCTGCTAAAGCCTTCTCCTATCGCTGCATTTGCCCTTTCACCAGCTCCTCACGGCCCTCAGCTTCGGTGAGAATTCACTCCCCTGCTGAGGGCTGCAGACCACACTCTAAAGTGCCTGTCCCAGTTACTCAGACTTTCTTAATGTATTTCCTTCCCAGCCCTTTTCCCATGTTGTAGTCACTGTATTCGTCCAATCGTGTCTTACTGGCTCACATAACAGGCTACAGAAACTCTGGCACTTTCGAGCCAACCTGGTGCTCCCCGTCATGTGTCCACTGGGCCTGCAGTTGTTGGGCATGGCCCTGCCTTTCGTGAGGTCCCTTCAGTCTAGAGAAATCCCTGTCACTTTGACCCTGATTTTCTTCTTTCAGAGTCTAACTTTTACAACTTGGACTTACTATCTTGTCAAAACTACTGTCTATGTGAACAGACAGGAGTGGGTAGAGAGTATAGTCAATTCAGCTGCTGCCTGAAGAGCTGGGGATGAGAAAACTTCACACAAGTTTCCACACAAATGACAACTGAAGGTAAACTTAACATGGAGAAAAACGTTGTTTGAAATTATAATCAAAGTCAAACAGTAAAAGCAGACATATACCTGTGTATATATATGTATAAAATCTATAGACATGAAAAATCAAAATATATGGACAAATAGGTTTGGTTACACACATACACACTAAGTCTAGATATAGAGACATGTAGTTTTATATGTTAAGTCAGGAGTTCTTCAGTATTTATCGTCTGTTCCAGAGTTAGGGATACGATGCCATCAGTACCTTTGTTGAATAAAGGAATGAATCCACTGCTTCACGTTTTCTGGGTGATCTTGGCACATCCAACCTCATTCTCTACAGTCCCTCGAACTGCCCTGAAGCAAGAGCCTGGGAACATACCTATATATTTACTGTTGTGAATAATAATTCTCTGTCCCTGACCCGGGAAGCTCCTGTTTGCTGTCAGCACAAAGTGGTTAAACAGGCACCCACCCTCTTCCTCGGCAGGGCCTGTGGCGCAGCATGGGGCCCCGCCAGCTCTCACACCTGGCTGACTTGCCTGCCGCTGTGATTTCACTACGGCTCGGAAACTTCCTGTCCAACAGTCTGGCCATCCGTCCACCTTAACATGTCTCACAAACTGAACTACGTGGGCAGGGGCAGCAGAACAGACGTGAAAGACTACTCTGCTGTAAAAACAAAACTAAGAGAGGAAAGCAAGGAAGCCTCTCTGCTTTCTGTCGCAAATGGGATGTGTAAGTCAGCAGCCAAGTTTGCTCCGAGAGCTTGAAAAGCCTGCCATGGAAGAGGAAGTCTGCCGCTCTGCGCCCACTTGGTGGAGGGTAAAGTCTTTAACTCTGCTGCTTGGACGTGTAGAAGATTCTCTGGCTGCTTTACGATGAACATGGGAGTGTCAGCAGGGAAGGTAACAGGACATTTTAATTCAAATAACAAGAGGACAAACGAAGATGAACATTCTCTTGAGAGAGACATTGTCAAACTAACCCTAAAGCTCCCGTACTACATATGGGTGAATTTCAGCACATGATTGGCAAGTCAGTAAACCTTTGGTGATTGTAGTTAGCATCATCCCTACGCACGAGTTTTCTTTGGACATGACCTGTACTTTTCTAAAAGCTGAACACCCTGCAGAGAAGCCACACCGATCCAACAACTGTTGCTGCCACACTTTGTGCTTAACTAAGTTTGCTTCATGACGGGGCCCAGGTTGAGATGGGACTGTGAGAACAGAAGAAATTGGTGTGACCTGGGTTGATCTTTGAAGTCACCCAGAACACTATCTGGACGTGGGGAACACAACCCCAGAAAGCAGAGGACAGTGGCCAGCAAGTATCTGAGCACAGAGGTCAGAGAGGAGAAATGGCCATCCCAACACTCAGAAAGAAGCTGGATGAGATTTCACCTACTTATTGGTGGTACTCATTAGGACCACCACTGCAAGTGGTTTGTGTTACGTGACTTTCAAATAACTGTTTTCTTCACCCAGTCCCAGTAGGATATATGGGAAAGTCATAGAAAAATGCACAACACACCCCAAGGAGATCAGTTCCTTAGTGGGCCTGTTAAGGGCTACAGGGAGATGACAAGATGCAGTCCAAGGCAGCCTGTGAGTTTTATCGAATATGTAAAGGACGGGCTGAACCACACATGTGTGTGAAATTCTACATGGAGGGGCCTAAGCCAGGAAGCAAGTTACTGTGTGTGTGGAAGAGAATCTAAATGGTGGTGAATATGAATTTTGGTAGATATTTGTGGAAGTGGAATCTTATCCTAGCTCAGAACCATTACTATCATTGAAGGTAATTGATTTCAAGATAATTAAAAGAATCAAGAAAGCATACTATTTCTGGTGGGTGCAAATTAATTATGATAGTCACAACTCATATAAGAGATTATGAGGATTTTTTAATTTAGATAAACCTTTCTTGTGAAAAATCATGAAAGAGATCATACAGCATATTTTGTTAATGAATTATCAATACAGCAGTATTTTTGCCCTATTTAACATCATAATGAGAAATTTTTGTTATTGAAAGTTCACATCATGTAAATAAAACAAATTTCATTATCTTGGGGTTTTCTTGGTACTAAGGATCAAAGTCAGGACCTTGTGCTTGCCAGGCACAGTGCCACTAAACTACATCCCTAGCTCAGTATTTTTTTTTTTTTTTTGAGACAGGGTCTCGCTTTGTAGTTCAGGCTGGCCTTGAGCTCACTATGTAGCCCAGGCAAGCCTCGAACTCAGCAATCCTCCTGCCTCTGCCTCCTGAGTGCTGGGATTACAGGCGTGAGCCACCAGGCCCGGCACTGCGTTATGTGGTATTGATTGCTGGTGGGCATGAGTCATCACGCCCAGCATTGTATGTGGTTACCAGGATCGAACTCAGGACCTTGCACTTGCGAGGCAGGCACCAGAACCACTGAGCTAAATCTCCAGCCCCAGTATTTCTTTTTAATAAGGCAGAAGAAAAATTAGAATTAAGAAAAATGTCAAGGACATCTTCCTGGCCCATGCATGTAGCTCTGTGGCACTGTGCCTGCCTGGCAAGTGAAAAGTCCTGGGTTCAATCCCTGGTACTGGGGGAAAAAATCTTCCTTCCATATAACTTGGAATCTATCTTGAGATAATATATGAAAGTATTTGAGGACTACAGTGAACTAGATGGTAAACATACCATAGAAAGGTTGTGGAATTGGTATGACTTAGTAATCCATTTCCTATTTCCCACTCCATGATTGGAGGCACTGTCCACGGTGGGGAAAGAATACCGTGCATGTGGTGAGCTGGTGCTCACGGCACCTGTTCCAGTGGGGGTGTGGGCCATGCAGCTCCTTCAGCCTCATCAGACCGCACGGTTCTCTGGCTGGCTGGTGACTGAGTGGCTGATAGGTCCAAGCACGCACCTTGACTGCAGAGGCACCGGGAGGCGTCCCAGGCCCTTCAGAACTTATAGTGATACTTGACACTGCATGGGAATGCCAGAAATAAGTGGGAGTCATTCATATGTGTGTGAAGCCCTTTAAAAAATATATATTTTTTAAATGTGAGCACGTATTTTGAGGTATTTGCTGGAGATCTATTAAAAAGTGATTTTTCACTTTCAGGTCCTTATCAGATAACTAAAGTGCTGTGTCTGCTATTATCTGTGGCGGCTTCAGAGTGGGGATTCCCCTGCACTATTTCTTTGTTCGTCAGGAATAGTGGAGAGGTTTCTGAGAACCTAGCACATTCAGGATGGATAGATGTTCAGGAAATTTGTACTCCTGATTGGTTTATCTCCTTGCTTAAAGTTAAATTTAGCGCAAATTTCAATTTGACTACTACCTTAAATGTTTTATTATTTCAATCCTCAAAATTTCACCCATTTAGTAAGTATGCAAAGTCCAACAGCAGAACTGTTTTCTCCCTGAGGGAACGTGTTTTTAGTAATAGGGTGACCTCTTAATGTGGATGAGGTCTCTCGGCCAGTTTTTCTGTCTTTTGAAGTAGATTATTTATCATTTATAAAATACTATTCTTGCGGGCTGGATAATTAGCTCAGTGTTTCCAGCACCTGCCTAGCAAGAACAAGGTCCCTGGTTTGATCCCTGGTAACCATATACAACAACACTGGGCATGGTGACTCACGCCCACCAGCAATTAGTACCACATACCACAGTGCCAGGTGTGGTGGCTCAGGCCTGTAATCCCAGCACTCAGGAGGCAGAGGCAGGAGGATTGCTGAGTTCCAGGGTTGAGTGGGGTACATAGTGAGCTCAGGGGTAGCCTGAACTACAAGGCGAGACCCTGTCTCAAAACAAAACAAAAAAAACTATGATCTGATTTTGTTTTTGGTGCACATGCAGATTACCTACATCTACCTACCTCAGCTAGTGAGTCTCAGTCCAGTTTGATTTTATTGAACTGCTCATTGACATAACTTTAAACCCAAAAACATAATCATCATTCAAAATTATAAAAAGATACTACATTTGAGACCATAATGTTAACTGAAACAAATCAGACACAGGCTTAAATATCACATGGTTTCTCTTCTGTGAAAAATCCAAAATATAAAAAGCAAAGTAAAAGGTTGATAATCAGGAGGGAGACAGAACCTTTGCAAGTAGGGAAGGGATTAAGAAATGGAAAGTGGGCCCGGAGGGTTAGCTCAATGGTTCCAGCGCCTGCTTCGCAAGCGCAAGGTCCTGAGTTCGATCCCCGGTTACCACATATAATGCTGGGCATGGAGACATGCCCACCAACAATCAACACCGCATACCACAATGCCGGACGTGGTGGATCACACCTGTCATCCCAGCACTCAGGAGACAGAGACAGGAGGATTGCTGAGTTCGTGGTGGCTTGCCTGGGCACCATAGTGAGCTCAGGGCCAGCCTGAACTACAAAGTGAGACCCTGTCTCAAAAAGCAAAAAAAAAAAGAAATGGAAAGTGGAGGAAGGGGAAAAGGATGGCAAAAAAATTAAGATGTGTTATGTACATGTACCAACTCCCTACAAACAGTGTAATCATCATGTACTACAAACGTGTACTAATAAAAAAATAGAGGCCAAAAAAAAAAAAGAGGAAAAATCTATGAAGAGTACGAAGGTTAACGAGCTATCAGTTAAAATATGGATTTTCTTTAAGGAGAGAACAGATTTCAAAAATGATCATTAATGGCTAAGAACATGAATGACTTAGTTTCTTCAACAAATAAATCACAAAGAAAATAAAAGAGGAAGAACTTACAGATTAAAAGATTAAACAGACTCATCAATTAAATGCAACATAGGACAATTAATATATCTAGACACTGACTTTTTTTGAGACAGGGACTTCCCAGGCTGATCTCAAACTGATACCATAATCCACCTACCTGACCCTCCCAACTGCTAGCTTTGTAGGAGTGTGCCACTACACCCAGTTTGACACAATTTATACTAAGAAATATAAAATTTTGTAAGGTGATGTAATGATTTTGTAATGATGTTTGGTTTTTTCGTTTTTGAGACACAGTCTCGCTTTGTAATTCAGGCTGGCCTTGAGCTCACTATGTAGCCCAGGGAAACCTCGAACTCAGCAATCCTCCTGCTTCTGCCTCCTGAGTGCTAGGATTCTGGGCATGAGCCACCATGCCTGGCACTGTGATATGTGGTACTGATTGCTGGTGGGGAAGAGCCACTATACCTGGTATTGCTGTATGTGATTACTAGGAATTGAACTCAGGACCTTGCGCTTGCTAGGCAGGTGCTGGAACCACTGAGCTAAATCTCTGCCCCAATGATGAATTTTAAGGTTTTTTTTGCAGTACTGGGAATTGAACTTGGTCCTTTGTGCTTCCAAAGTAGGTATGGTACCACTTGAGCTAAATCTCTGGTGTCAACAAAATGTACTTTTAATATTTTAAAGAAGCATATTAAAATACATACAGATGTCATGATACATTTACTTCCACAGATCATCTGAGGCGGAGGGGTCCAGGGAGTGGATGAGTATGGAAGAGAATAAATTTGCCAATGTTAAGTCATAGTTAGGATGGTACATTAAACTATTCCGATGTATGTTTGAAATTTTCCGCAACAGGGCTGGAGATTTAGCTCAGTGGTTCCAGCACCTGCCTCGCAAGCCCAAGGCCCTGAGTTCGATCCTGATAACCACATACAATGCTGGGTGGGGTGACTCACGCCCATCAGCAATCAATACCACATACCACAGTGCCGGGGCATGGTGGCTCACACCTGTAATCCCAGCACTTGGGAGGCAGAGACAGGAGGATAGCTGAGTTCTAGGCTTGCCTGGGCTACATAGTGAGCTCAGGGCCAGCCTGAACTACAAAGCGAGACCCTGTCTCAAAAAAAAAAAAAAAAAAA
>PVIC010006067.1:0-42752 GCA_004025085.1 Thryonomys swinderianus | reverse complement strand
TGTCCTTTAGCTTCTTACAAATGAGAAAATCAAAGGATGGGGTTCACTTTGAGACTGTGCTGGCTTGTGCTTAGATGTCCCCCAAAGCCTCAGGCTTTTCCAGAGGTGAATGAATCTAGAGTGTGAGAGTGACTCAGGCCCGAGGGCACTGAGATTAAGGGCAGCAGCCTACCAGTGTTAAGTAGTCTGAATAAGAGAAAAAAGTAGAAAGACTCTCTTAAACCTGCCCTCTTGATGCTCTGGCTGCTCCCACCACCCTGAACTGTTGCCCCTCTGCGCCCCTGCCTTTGGAGCTGGCCGGTTACTGACTAAATCCTCTGCCAACTGTGAGCTAAATAAACCCTCCCTTAACTCTGAGTGTCCAGTATTGGTCTCAGCAACAAGAGAAAAATAACACAGGGACCATGATGGAACTGAGATCTCTAAGCCTCTCAAATCTTGACTTTCTAGTTTACTGTTCAACCTTCAACTGAGCAACCCAGCCTCACTTAAAGTATATTATCATTAGCTTTTAAAAGTTCGGCTCACGTTCCACCAGAACCAATTTATCCTTTTGACCCTTCAAGATACACACACAGAGACACACACACTTATAGGTCCATTGTAAGATAAATTTAAAAAGAACTCTATTAGGATGTAAGAGATAGCTTGGCACTCTGATAAAAGTGGAGGTGCTCTTGGCCAAATCCCTTTGATTTGGCTAAAGACTGAAAGCCCATTTTCATTTGATAGTGCCACAGTCTAAAGTATATGGCAAGGGGTCACCCGCTTGCCACTGGTGACGAATGCCTGTCAGGAGGCCATGTCCTTTGTCATGGGTGGAGTTTGGCAGGAAGTATTCAACTGCTCAGAGAGCCTACTGGTTGGTCTTCGTGGCTTGGCTTTTCTCAAGAGCTCTTCTAGTTTTTAAAGATCCTTGGCTTCCATGTTTAGCAATGGTCTTTCAGCAAATAACTGGAGAAAGAATGAGTTGAGTAGCTTTCTGTTCATCTGACTGGCTACATTTATCCTCTTCCCTTTTTAGGTATTAATCCAAGTGGTCTGATTTTTAATTAAGGGGGATTAAAGTAGAGATGCACAGGTCTTTAAATAATAAAAATAGGCATGTTCATTTTCCTGAACATTTTATTACAAAAAATTTCAAACAGGCAAAAGTTGAAAGAATTTTACTGTGAACACTCACTACCCAATTAACTATTAACTATCACAATTAACATTATACTAATCTTTTTTGCGTATTTCCCTAAACATTCCATTGTCCACCCATCAGGTCCTTCTCCCATATATTAAAATGAATATCACTGACTACATTTCAATATATACTTACAGGTTTCCTGTTTTTTGAATGAGAGGTAAAATGTACATAACTTTGAGGCACAATTATTACGCGTGCCATTCAGTGGGAGAATGAGTAAAACGACTGTAACATTTCCCTAGTGAGGTAACTTAGGCCAGAGAGATTATGTATTTTCTTAGATCATATTAATATGACTTGAGAACAGAAACTTCAGTCTCTGAACAGTTAGTTTAATGCTTTTTCTACTTGATTATGTACCAAATTTTCATTTCAAAACTTCTTAATTGAAATAAAATTCATGACTTCTGTTTCCAAGCAAATAGACCATTTTTCTATAACCTTTTGTCAAGGGACACCTATAAGAATAAATGGTACAGAGGAAAATAATCAGAAATGCCTTTTAAAAAGAGACTAAAAATAATTCACATAGGAAATGTAATTAGGTTTAATTACATTGACTGCTAATACTTCTCCTGCAATCTTAAAAGCAAGTGTTTGAGACATATTCTATGAGACAAAAAGCTCCTAGTGTATTACCTAGCTGTAAAGCTTACATTTGTCTAATGTTTGAATTTTTATTATGACTCCAAATCTAATACAACCCAGATTTCAAAAATTAATGATTCTATTATTTCCCACACATGCAAGCGACAGCGGTAAGATTAACATGGATATTCTTAGGATACCTGAAAACTACTAATAAATGGCATCTTTTTTCTTATTTGTTTAATAACTGCTGTCATTCTTTTTGTAAGCAGCAATCACAAGATGTCAAACAAATTTTGCCCTGACTGTGGGTACTGATAGCTGCCTCTGCTTGTTTTTATTAAAAACAAAAATATGTTCCCTCCATTAATTACTAACCCTGGAGAAGCGGAGCTCTGCTGGGATGTTCGGCAACCTCTGGGCAGGCAGGGATGCAGCCAGAGAAAACCACAAAGCAAATGCGAATGCCGGAACACATTTTTCTTGACCTCCCTTGGGGATCCTGGTAGTTGGAGTCTTAGATTCCCTTGACGGGAAAAGCGGGAGCTTGTGGGGGCAGGGTGGGATCATGTTTATCAGTCACAACAGTTCATCTGGGCCCAGATCCAGGTAGTCTGCATGTCTAAATTTGATGAAATATAGGCGCCACCAGGTAACAGTAGCGGTCAGGGAGCTTGCCAGAAACCTGTAACTAAAAACTAAAAAATGAAATTAAAGGACTACTTTAGCCAGGCAATTTCTTTCTTCTGGATGCAATAACTGCAAACTACAAAGAGGAAAGAACAGATAATGCTTTGTATATTTTAAAGTTTCTTCTTCCTGATGTGACATAACATCTGGGCCAGAAGTATATACACAAATATTTTCAAACTGCATTTCAGTACGGAACTATAAAGCGTTACCAGAACTTGCCCTCCTCCTCCTTTCCTTTCTCTCCGCTTCTGCACGGGCTCAGCCTGTGGCTGAAGCGGGGAGGCCTTGGGTGGATCTGGAGGGCAGGTACGCAGGGCACTGCTGGAGGAGCAGCCACCGGCCCTGCCCTGTCTGCCCCCGCTTGCTGGGCCCAGAACTGCCTCTTCTCTCATTGCTCTAAAAATGACTCTTGGCTTTTTTTTACCTTTGTGTAAACATCCCACAGGAACTGACAGTCACCAGAATCACCACGCAGTTCTAGTTTTTAAGAAGTGCACGAAGTCTTTCATTTCAGGGGGACTTTGAAACAGCAACTGCCGTGCAAAACAATACTCATCACTCTTTCCACTTACTCTGCAGGTGACATTAATTTTGACTTGTAAGGCTGTTTTCAATGAAATGTTAAATCTTCTGACTAAGTTATTTAAGAGACGGAGAAGTGATTTCTCACACAGAAGCACGTTTTCACCTTCCAAGCCCCCCAGAGAAGTGCAGTGAGAAGCCCTGTGCTGTGGTACTGGGCTTCCCTAAAAATTCTTAAAGAACCCGTATCTGTTGGCTTACAGGTGAAATGCAAACAAACAAACAGGAGTTGATCTGGGAAGTTTTTCTAAGGGAACTCTGGGTCAATGACCCCTGCAGGGATTCTACTGTACACTACCCTTTAGAACCACTTTGGGGAATGATCATCCAGCTGAGAGACTTGCCTACAGTGGCGTGGTAAAAAAAAGCCAGGACTCACGTTGCTATTCCTACCTCTGTACTACCTAGAATATCTCGTAAGTAAGCCTCTTATTTCACATGAAGAAAATGTTCTAATTAAAAATATAGCCTAATACAGGTTTTCGCTAAAATCTTGATTATAATTCATTTTTAGGGCCCTTACATCTCACTGATTTGTCAATGGCTAACTGGCATGAAAGTCCCACTTGTCCCTCAGATGTACGTACTTCCTACTAATGTTTTCTCTTTTTTGTCTTAACAATGAATTATCTGCTTCCATTTTTGTTTTGTTTCACAGTGCTGGAGATTAAAGCCAGGGCCTCACACATGCTACACAAGTGCCCTGCCCACTGAGCTACACCCCTGGTCCTTGCCCAGGGCGGTCACACACCGGAGCTTGCGCTTGTGAGGCAGGTGGTGGCACCACTCTTACTTAGGCGCTCAGCTCTCTTACTTAGGCTCTCTTCTCTTCGGTGATGGGAAAGAAGGACTTATTTGTGGCTAGGATCTCAACTCTATTTCTATTTTTTACATAAACAAACTGAAATTTTTCTCTACAGTCTTCCAGACTCCCTTCTAATTAGTGCATTGTCTTGTCTTGGGTTCATAGTAAGAGATTCTTCCTTAAATACAAGTAATAGGGCAAGATGACTAAATTTCACTCATTTAGGAAACAGTTTTTTAGTTCTTAGATGTTACAGAACTTTGCATGTTTACAGTATAAGGATATATGATTTATTCATAAGCATCTCCTGCCTTAGACAACTTGAAAATCTAGGAGCATAACAGGTAAGTGTGAGAATCATTACAAATGTAACAGCTCCTGACTCACAATAAATGACAGTGAAAGAAATGATGGACTAGAATTCATTTCAACCTCTTCCTAAGCTTTTTGTACTGCAATATATATAGCTAAAAAAAAATCCTACTTTTTTTTTTTGAGATAGGCTCTTGCTTTGTAGTTCAGCCTGACACTGAGCTCACTATGTAGCCCAGGCTAGTCTTGAACTCACTGTAATCCTCCTGCCTCTGCTTTCCGATTGCTGGAATTAAAGGTGTGAGTCACCACACCCAGTATTGTGCTATGTGGTTACCAGGGATCGAACTTGGGACCTTGGGTTTGACAGACAGATGCCAGAACCACTGAACTAAGTCCTCAGCCCAAAAAACTACATTTCTAAGGTAGGTGTGATGGTACATAGTTGTAATCCTGACACTCTAGAAGTCTGAAGCAGAAGGATCACAAATTCGAGCACAGCCTGCCCAACTTAACGATTTTACAAAACCCTATCAATCAATCAATGAATCAATAAATTAGGAAAGAAAGAGGAAGGAAGGAAGGAAGGAAGGAAGGAAGGAAGGAAGGAAGGAAGGAAGGAAGGAAGGAAGGAAGGAAGGAAGGAAGGAAGAAGGAAGGACTGGGATGTAACTCAGTGTAAAGGCCCTGGGTTCAATCACCAGGATGAACACACCCACACACACTCACACACAGACCCACAGACACCTGCATTTCCAGACTCTCCTACATAGAGATCCATACCTGAATGTGGGTCTCCCAATTAGATGCCCTCACAGGAGATGCAAAGGGGGAAGTGTACAAAGAGCTCCTGCTATTCTGCCATTCTTTTTTCTGCTGGTGAACACACATGTGGAAATGTTAGATCTCTCTGCAGCAACACTCAGCTGTCCCCAAAAAGCTTCATGAATACTGACAAGCAGTTGGTGCTGGCAGCTTAGCTGATGGGCCAATTGTACTTGCTCCCCTTGTGAGTCAGTTCAGAGGAGCTATTCTGGAACTTACTCCTGTAGACTCAGCCAATGGGCTAATTGCCCAATTCTTCAGAACACCCAACTGGTATTTAAAGGCATTTTTGCTTGAAATAGCTAAAGTGACTTCAAATTCCTGCAGCTGAGTTGGGGGTAGGGGCACACGCCTGTAATCTCAGCACTTGGGAGGCTGAGGCAGGAGGACTGTCAGAAATTTTAGGCCATTGAGCTTTACAGGCCAGCTTGAACTATGGAGAAAGACCTGTCTCAAAGCGAACAAATAACCAAAGTTCTGCAGCTAAGCCCCAACTAGTGGGGCTGGAACAAAATCTGATTCATAGATAAATAGTCTTCAAAGATGAATATGCCCGGGATTTAACCAAAAAGGAAGAAAATTCGCAGAAACGTTTGGGACCTTCTTGCTTTTACCATAGCAGAAGCTCAAGAACATCCAATGAGTTGGATACTTGTTACTAGGTATTGGAAAAGGATAAAAAGTTGTATGAGGATTACTCCCACAGAAGAAAATTACAAAACTGAAGCAAAAATGAAACCAAATGTGATATATTAAAGACCAATACGCAAAGCAAAGATGCTTTGTTGATGGCAGCAAGAAAGCAGACCCAAGGAATAGTATCAGAGGACAATCAGGAACTAGATACAGTACCCAACATGACACCTCTACGGCTCACCCAGACACATTCAAAAGTATGCTTTGCTAAAAAAAAAACAACTATGTTTTGCTAATCTACTGGCCTTTTTTTTTTTTTTAACCAATCATGTTAACAGTCACAATGGTTTTTTCTGAGACAGGATTTCACTATTTAGTTCAGGCTGGCCTTGAACTGACTACGTAACCCAGACCATCCTCAAAGTCACAGGGATCCTCCTGCCTCAGCCTCTTGGGTGCTGTGATTATAGGTCTGTGCTGCTGTATCTGACTACTATCACCTAAACCTGCCAGTCCTCCCACTTAGCTTCTAGAATGCTGGCAGTCAGGCCTTACTCTTTCAGGTGAATTTCAGCAGGTTTCTTTCCCCCAGAAAAGTCTTTTTTCTATTCCATGATCCAATCCAGAATACTACAGTGCAATTAATGGTAAAGTCCTCTTAGTCTTTTACAGTTCTGAGATACCTCCTGAGTCTTGACTTTAATAAGCTCACTCAGGTTTTTAAATTATCCTCTCTCTCTCCCTCTCCCTCCCTCTCTCTCAATCTTTCTGTGTTGTGTGTGTGGTGTGAGGATGGAAATAGGGCTTCAGACATAACAGCAAGTATTCTAGCATTGAGTTACATCCCTGGCCCTTTTTATTTTATTCTGAGCTCCAGGTCACCCACCCTTATATAGAAACAGACAACAGATTACCGTAAATGAATTTGGGAGCACTCCATCTCTTTCTATTTCTTTGAGGAGCTTGAAGAGTACTGGTGATAGGGCCAGAGGGTTAGCTCAGTGGCTCCGGCGCCTGCCTCGTAAGCGCAAGGTCCTGAGTTCGATCCCCGATAACCACACATAATGCTGGGCGTGGAGACATGCCCACCAACAATCAACACCGCATACCACAAAGCCGGACGTGGTGGCTCACGCCTGTCATCCCAGCACTCAGGAGGCAGGGACAGGAGGATTGCTGAGTTCGCGGCGGCTTGCCTGGGCACCATAGTGAGCTCAGGGCCAGCCTGAACTACAAAGTGAGACCCTGTCTCAAAAAGAAAAAAAAAAAGAGTACTGGTGATAGAGCATCCTTAAAGGTTTTACAGAAGTAGCTGTGACTCCATCAGGTCCTGGGCTTTTTATTAAGCTGGTAGATTCTTTATTGTTGAGTCAATTATTGCTTGTGATTGGGTTCTTAAGTATATTTACGTCTTGTTGGGTTAGTTTTAGTAGTTTGCATGTGTCTAGGAGTCCATCCATTTCTACAAAATTGCTAATTTGGTGGAATGTAACTTTTTAATTGCTGGAATATAATTTCTGATAATTTAAAAATTTTTTAACCATTTTCTGGATTTTGACAGTGTCTGTTGTAACTCTTTGTCATTTCTAATTGGATTTTTTTTGTCTCTCTCTCTTGCTTACCTATTTTATTTATTCTTTCAAAGAACCAGCTCTTTGATATGTTTTTTTTTTTTAGCTATTTTGTCTCAATTTCATTGATTTCCACTCTCACCTTTATAATTTCCCTCCTTAGTTTTGGTTTGGGGCAGCTTTCTTGTTATTTCTCAAGTATTTTAAGATTTCTCATAAGGTTATTTGTTGTTTTCCTAATGTGAGGATTGATTGCAATGAATCTTCCTACTTTCAAAGTATCTCAGAGGTGTCATTGAGTTGTACAGTCATTGTTATTAATGTCCAGAAATTTTTAAATTTCTCCTTTGATTTCTTCTGTGACCCACCGGTTGTTTAGAAGTATGCTATTAATTTTCTAGGGGCTTTTGCCTTTTCCAAAATTTATTCTGTCACCGATTTCTATTTTCATTGCACAATGGTCAGATATTATGTACAGGGTGATTTCAATTCTTCTGTATTTTCTTAAGCAGGCTTTGTGGACTAGTGTGGGATCTATTTTGGAAAAAATATCATGTGCTGCTGAAAAAAGATATACTCTGTTGTTCAGGGGTGGAATATTCTGTATATATCTATTAAGGTTATACGTTCAAGAATATAGTTCAGCTCTGAAATTTCTTTATTGTTTTTTTGTTTAGTTGATCTGTCTTTTTTAAAAAGTGGGATGTTAAAAATCCCATACTATGATTACATTATTTGATCTTTTAATTTGAGCAGTTTTTTTTTGGGGGGGGGACAGGGTCTCACTTTGTAGTTCAGGCTGGCCCTGAGCTCACTATATAGCCCAGGCAAGCCTAGAATTCAGCAATCCTCCTGCTTCTGCCTCCTGCGTGCTGGGATGACAGGCATGAGGCCACCATGCCCGGCATTGTGGTATGTGGCACTAATTGCTGATGCACATGATTCATCACACCTGGTACTGTATGTAGTTACCAGAGATCGAACCAGGGACCTTGCACTGGCCAGGCAGGCACTGGAACCACTGAGCTAAATCTTTGGCCCCATGAGCAGTTTTTGTTTTATGAAGATAGGTGCTCTAGTATTCAGTGCAAGTATATTTATAAATGTTATCTCTTCCTGTTGGATTATTCCCTTAATTTGCAGTGACTTTTGCCTCTTCTAATCCATTTTTACCTGAAGTTTACCATTTCTGATATTAGAATTTTTACCCTTGCTAATTTTTGAGGTCCTGGTTCATGAAACATTGTTTTCCATTCTTTAATTTTTAGTATTTAAATAATCTATTTTTAGATTAGATGAGTTTCTGGAATATAACAGATCATTGGATTCTGGTATTTTTTTTCTGAGACAGAGTCCCTGAGCTCACTATATAGCCCAGGCTAGCCTCAAACTCACAGTAATCCTGCTGCCTTTGCCTCCTGAGTGCTGGGATTACAGGCATGAGCCACCATGCCAGGCATCGTGGTGTGTGGTACCAATTTCTGGGATTACGGGTGTGATTCACCATACCAGGCATTGTGGTATGTGGTACCAGGGATTGAAATTGGGACCTTGCACTTGCAAGGCATATACCAGAACCACTGAGCTAAATGCCTGGCCCTGGATTCTGTTTTTTTGATAGTCTATGTCTGCCGA
Organism: Thryonomys swinderianus; assembly: GCA_004025085.1. Classification (NCBI taxonomy): domain Eukaryota; kingdom Metazoa; phylum Chordata; class Mammalia; order Rodentia; family Thryonomyidae; genus Thryonomys; species Thryonomys swinderianus. The sequence goes on along the minus strand of PVIC010006067.1, from coordinate 33,910 downwards.
CTGGAGAGGAAAGGCTGTTAACATTGACAGTTATTATTAAAATGTGCTGACTATTTACTATCACTACCTTCTTTGTTGGTGTATTGTTTGATGTTTTTCATTGTTGTTTATCCACTGGCCTCACTAATCTCCTCTGTGTATTTAGGTGTGTCCAATCCTATGCTTATGTCAAGAATATTCCTGTTTTTTTATTTTGTTTTTCAGCACTAGGGATCAAACTTGGGCCCTTGTGCTTACAAGATAGGTATGGTACCACTTGAGCTAAATCTTGGCTTTATGTGAAGAATATTATTGAGTATTTTCTAAAGCTGGTTTAGAACTCCTATATTTTCTTAACTAGTCTTTTTCATGAAAATGCCTTATTTCTCCACTTATATTGAAGGATAGCTGTTTTGGGTAAATCATTCTGAGTTAGAAGTTACTTGTTCTTACGGCTTGAAATACTTCAAGCTCGTCTGAACTTCAAGAGTTTGTACTGAGAAGTCTGATATGTTTCTAATGGTTTATATTTGACTTTTAAAATTTTTCTCTGGCTGGCTTTAAAATTCTGGGATTTTTGCTGGATATCTGCATATTCAATGAGAATATGCCTTGGTGACCTTCTCCTTTCATCATATTGTTTAGAGTTCTACTAGCATTGCTTACCTGTACTTTTTAAATCTCTTCTTATATTTGAGAAATTTTCTTTCATAATTTCTGTAGCAGTTTGGCAAATCCAGCTGTATAATCTTCTAGCTTTTCTCTAACTCCAATTAGTTTGAGATTTTTTTTTATTACATAGCAGTTTCTAGTCTTCTCTTATTTTCTTTTTGAATTCTTTGAGCTGTTTACTATAATTCATTATTTCATCCTCAATATCAGACATTCTGTCTTCACACTGGTCATTTCTACTATATATAAATTTTACATTGTTTCTTATTTCAGTTATTTTTGTCTGATATCTTTTTGAGGGTTTCATATTCTTGTTGAATCTGTCATTCAAATTTGAACTATTTTGTTTAGCTTGTCCAGTTTTGTTTTTTTTTTTAACCTATTCCCCCAAAGTTCATCATGGGCATACTAAGTATCATTGCTGTAAACTTTTGGTTCATTTCCTCTTTGAATTCATCTATTTTCTTTATCCCTTCTAAGAACTTTTCATAGATTTCTGTTATCTGGTATTTGTTTTCTTTTCTCTTTGTGATCCCTTGCTCTGCCTTGGGAGAGCTGGGGGGCTTTCAAAGATCTTCTCTTTCCTTATTTTCCCATTCTACTTGTAGCTATATATATCTATCTACCTTTTAAAAATTATATATGTCCCCTTCTTCTCTCCCCCTTTTTTAAAATTAAAATGCATCATCTGGGAACTAGAGAAGTAAAGAGAGAATGTGGTTATATGGTGCTTTTTAGTAAGTCATTGCCTCCCCATGAATAATTTTCACCTTTGTATGTCCAGTTTTAGTATGTACTACTTGGTATTTACTTTTAAGTGACTTCAAATCTGTTTCCATATTTTGCTGCAAAAATTGCTTCAATTTATAACAGCATCCACAGATTCAATCTTACACTTCTATATCATGGCTCGTGTAGTTACTGTTCCCTCCTTTTGTCTATTCTCTAGATGAGGGAGAGAACCTGGACACCTATTTGTTAGAGTTACCTCTCTACAAAGGGGTCCCTAAACTGCCAGGTAAAATGCCTCCCTTCCCGGCTGCGTGTGCGCCAAAGGGCAGGCTATGAGCAAGCGCTCCCTAACCTGCCCCCCAAGGCAAGCCAATCCTGATCCGCCAAACGCTCTCCCTCCCCCCATCCCCCATAAAAAGCCCACTCCACTTCCCCAACGCCCTGTCTCACCATTGTTTGAAGCAGCCAGCAGGCTCATTTTTCTTTCACTATTATATCAGAGCCAATGAAAGCACCAATATACAAGAGTAACAACCTACTATACATATGAAACCAAAAAAGAACATCATTCCATATTACTAAATAACTCAGTAAACATAAATTTACAAAATCTTAACCCAGTAACATGTCCAATGTTACTGGACATGGAAACGCCAATTAGATATTGCATATGGGATTCCTAGTAGCTTCTTTACCAGACAATCTGAGTGTTCACATCTCACTTACTCTCATGGTGTTTCTGCTAACTTGGACTCGGGGCCTCTTTCTAGCAGGGCAAGCATTCTTACAGAGTCTGATCTGGTCTGAGTTCTTGGGTTAGGATCTCTTGTTGTCCCTCGCCTTGGGTGTGAGGGTTGGCTCTGCGGACAAGTTCACTGGTACTCAGTTGTTCACTGAGTCAGGATTACTCCTATTGAATCAATTCAAATACAACAGTGACAGGGTAATCTGTTGCAGTGGAATCTATCAATGCTAAATGAGAAATAACATACCAAAAGCCCCAGTATCACTATGATACCAAAACCAGATAAAGACCCAACTAAAGAAGAGAACTATAGGCCAATCTCTCTAAAGAACATAGATGCAAAAATCCTCAATAAGATATTATCAAATATAAGTCAGCACATTATTAAAAAGAGCATACACCCCACAATCAGGTTGGTTTCATCCCAGAGATCCAATGATGGTTCAACATACACAAATCTGTAAATGTAATACATCAAATAAAAGCAAGATTTAAAAAAACCCACTTGGTCATATGTATCAATAGATGCAGAAAAAAGCTTTCCACAAAATCCACCACTCCAGGCCAGAGATTTACTTCAGTGGTTCCAGTGCCTGCCTAGCAAGCACAAAGTCCCATATACAACAATACTGGGTGTGGTGACTCATGCCCATCAGCAATTAGTACCACACACCACAATGCCAAGCATGGTGGCTCACATCTGTGATCCCAGCACACAGGAGGCAGAGGCAAGAGGATTGCTGAGTTTGAGGCTTGCCTGGGCTACATAGTGAGCTCAGGGCCAGCCTGAACTACAAAGCGAGACCCTGTCTCAAAAAAAAAAAAAATCCACCACTCCTTTATGATAAAAAAAAAAACCCTGAAGAAAACAGGTATAAAGAACCATACCTGAATATGATAAAGGCTATTTATGACAAATCAATAGCCAGCATCAAACTAATGGGGAAAAATAAAAGCATTGCCACTAAAATCAGGAACAAGACACTATCATCTCTGACATCAAACACAGTTCTTGAAACATTAACCAGAGCATTAGATAAGAGAAGGAAGTAAAAGGGATACATATAGGAATAACCACTTTCACTAAAGTACAGGATATAAGATCAACACAAAAAAATCATTAGCATTTGTGTATATCAACAATGAACAGGGTGAGAAGGAAATTATGAAAACAATACCATTCAAAGTTGCTTTAAGAAAGATGAAATATTTAAGAACTAACCTAACAAGGAAGTGAAAGACAACGAAAACTACAGTAGCCTGAAGGAGACTGAAAAGAACATCAGAAAATGTTCCTTGCTTCTGGATTGGCAAAATCAATATTTTCAAAATGGTCATACCTCCAAAACTGTTACACAGATTCAATGCAGTCCCCATAAAAACACCAACAACATACTTCGCAGATCTAGAGAAAAAGATACCCTAAAATTCATGTGAAAACAGAAAAGACTCAGAATAGCAAAAGTAACTTTGGGCAATGAGAGCAAACCAGGTGGCATAATAATACCAGCTTTCAGACTACACTATCAAGCATTAGTGATAAAAATGGCATGGTACTGGAACAAAACTAGACACAACAGATCAGAACTGGCTACACACAAACCTCCCCAGACATATTCAACTATTTAATCTCTGATAAGGACCTAAAAGGTACATTGGAGGAAATGTAGCCAACTCAATAAGTGGTGCTGGGAAACTATAGAATGAAATAGGAACTTTACCTCTCACCATATACTACATTAAAATTAAAATGTATCAACAGAAACATTAAGCTTTGTGGGAGATAAAGTAGGTAAAACACTTGAAGACAGGTGTAGGAGATTTTCTAAATAGAATCTCCTTTGTACAAGAAATTTGTGTAAGAATCAACAAATAGGATTATATCAGATGAAGAAGCTTCTATTACAGCAAAAGAACCAGTAATGTGAAGAGACAACCTATAGAATGGGTAGCTAAAAAATATCAGCTACTCCTCAGACAGAGAACTAAAATCTAGAAATAAAAAAAATTAAACCACCTAAATTAAAGACCTAGTCAAGAAATGAGCGAGAGAAATGAACAGACATTTCACAGAGGAAGAAATATACCTAGTGAGCCAATATATGAAAAAAGTGATCAACATCTCTGATCATTCGATGCAAATTAAAACAATGCTAAGATTCTGCCTTACTTAGGAAAGAATGGTAATCATTACGAGATCAATAACAAATGCTGGCATGGCTCTGGTGAGAAAGGGATTATTGTTGCTGAGAATGTAAACAGTACAATCAATATGGAAATAAGTATGGAATTGAAATTAGAAATTCCATATTGCTCAGCTATCTCCCTGCTATGAATCTTCCCCCAAAATCTTAAGTCATCATATCCAATGATACTTGCATACCAATATTTATAGTAACACATCTGTAATAGCTATATCCTAGACACAGCTTGTACAACAGATGACAGTATAACAGTCATCAACAGATGACTGGATAAACAAAACGTGGTATCTATATACAATGGAAAACTACTCAGCTATAAACAACAACAAATTTGAGGCATTTGTAGAAAATGGATATACCTGGAAAATATGTTGAAATAAATCAGACACACAAACTTAAATATCATATACTATGTATCTTTTGAGCGAGGCAAAATATAAACAAAGAAAATGATAAAGGATGGATAGAAAGGGACAAGGGAATAGATCTTATCTAACAGTGAAGTGATCCAACGGAACAAGCAGAGGGATGAGGGGGAGGAGAAGAGGAAATAAGAAGAATAAAGATGCACTATGTACAAAATCCTAATAACACCAGTGAATATAAACATTATATGCCATAACATGGGCTAAGATAAAAAATATCAACAAGGACCAGAGATTTAGCTCAGTGGTTCCGGCGCCTGCCTCACAAGCACAAGGTCCTGAGTTTGATCCTGGTAACCACATACAACGCTGGGCATGGTGACTCACACCCACCAACAATCCACAGTGCCGGGTGTGGTGGCTCACACCTGTAATCCCAGTACTCAGGAGGCAGAGGCAGGAGGATTGCTGAGTTCAAGACTTGCCTTGGCTACATAGTGAACTCAGAGCCAGTCTGAACTACAAAGTGAGACCCTGTCTCAAAAAAAAAAATCAACAAATATGAAAAAGGTGATGGGGAACCATAGAAGTGGGGAGGGGGAAGGAAGGGAATTTTTAAAAAACAAGCTATAGCATGTACATGTAAGCACTCCCAAAGATGACTGTAAACTATGAATTTTATACATGTGCTTTAAAAAATGGATAACCAAATATATGAGACAGTTGCTCTTACAAAAAACAAATACCAAACCAAAGAAAGAACAATAAAAAAGTCAGAAGAAACAAACCACAGAGAAGAAAATGTCTAGAAAATTGTTCTTAACATACCCAAGGAAGATAGTACAATCATAAAACAAGAGTAGAGTACTAGTAATACTTTCAGGACACGTGAGTGCAGTGATACATACTGTAATCCCAGCCACTTGGGAGGCGAGGCAGGTTTGCAGGTTCAAGGCTATTTTGAGCAACTAGCAAGATCTTGCTTCAAAAGAAAAATAATAAAAAAGGCTGAGAATACAGCTGAGTAGATAGAGACCCCTGGGTTCAATCCTCAGTACTACAAATATATTTTTAAATTATATATTTATAATTTATTCTATAAACATATTATATGTATTTGTTAATATACTTTATTATATATAATTTTTTTTATAAACTAGGTATATATACAGTATCCAGTATATATACTGAACCCAGTAGTACTCTTTTACAAGCTACATTCCTATCCCTTTTTCTGTTTTCTCTTTAATTTTTTTAAATTGAATTCTTTATTGGTGTATTTTATATACAGCTCACAATCACGCACAACATTGGAGAATTTGTACCAGTATATGACAAAAGTTAATTCTCATTTTTACCCACATCCCTACCCACCCACCCCCTATATACATGCTCTTTTATTTTCTTTTGGAATCATATTCCTTTTTTTTTTGGTAGTACCAGGCAATTTGGTAGTTCAGGGGACTGAACTCATGACCTTGCACTTGCCAGGCAAGCGGTGCCATCACAGAGCTACGCCCTGGCCCTCTAAGTTTCACTTGAGACAAGGTCTCACCAAGTCCCTAGGCTATGATCCTCTGACCCTCTTGCCACGACCCCCTTAGTAGCTGGGAGAGTTGCTGGGATAAAAGGTGTGTGTCCCCTCGCCAAGCTGGGACCTCTCAGTGGTGACTTTGCTGCTGCTGTCGTAAAGGCCCTCGGCCCATTCCGGGTGTCCATCAGGAAACTGCCCTGTCCCTGTCTCCCACAGGGCAGGCTGTCACGTTCTGCCAATCGCTCTGCGTGCCCGCAGCTCCCGTTCTCCTGAGGGTGGCCTCCTGCACACACACATTTCCCTCTCGCTCCTCCTTGTCTCGGGACTGGATCCCACACGCGCTCCCTCACCTCTCCACCTGCATTTCCCCTCACACCCCGCCTCTCCGAACAAATCTCCTCACTCTCAGCTCTTACACGCTTTTTTCTTCAGCTGGTGACCCCTTCCCCGCCTCTCGGACTCCTGAGGCCTGTCACCTCTCTCACGTTCTCCACTCCCACCGGCTCCTAATTTGGAGGACTGTCCATCAGGAAATCTGCCAAGGAGGCCGGGGGCCCTGGGGCAGATGCAGAGTCGCTGGACAGGAGGAGGCCAGGTGGCCGCCCGCCCCGCTTCCCAAGGCCTCCGCGGCAGGAGGGACGCGCCCGGACTAAAGGGCCAGGGCCGAGGCAAGCTGCAGCGGGGCGAATCCTGCTGCTCGACAGCCGGGGTGCGCGCTCCGCCACGCAGACGCGCTCCGGGGCCTGGACGGCGAGAGGTGCCAGTTGGACGTCCTGACCCAGACAACCAATTAGGTCTGTTCAAGGTCTGGTGCACAGAACAGTCTTATGAACAAAGCTCAACCCCCCGTGAAGGGTTAACTGACTCTCCTCCCCCTACATTTTCCAGATTTATGGTCACGGTAAGAATTAGAGGACAAATCAGACAAAGGTTCTGAAAATCTGACACACCGAACATCCGATTTAGTGTTCTTTTTATGTACTTTTGGAAACAAACCAGGTATTTGGTGAACACGAGAGCTGTAGTAGGTACGCTTGATGAAAATCGGTACTGGGAAGGAATTTAAGATCAAGGTCAGGGATGATTAATATGCACGCAGGAAGTCATCAACATTTAGGCATAAGCAATATGAATCTCATTAAATCTTCAATAGCTTCCTATTGCCTGAAGGAATCCGTGGTATTCTAATGATTAAAGCAGTAACATTAAAGTAGAAAAACAGCATTAGGAAATTAATCTGCCCCTTACCAAAGAAGCTACCACTAAGTACTAACCACCCAAACTGACTCTGTAAGACTCCTCCGCAGCTGACTGTTCTTTGGGGACACAGTGGCTTTGCATACTGCTGTACTGTCCCCCGGGTTACAGAAAGGCTTTGCTGAAAAGTGACTAGTGACAGAGACACTCGGGGGCTTTCTTTCTTTGTACATAGTCCCTCACGTGAAGTCCTCTGACCGCCGTCTGACCTTGTCCCACCTGCGGGCCCCACACACCCGTCTCCTGCTGTGTCCCTCGCTGGGTCCTCTGACGGTGGTGCCCCTGCTCCCCGCCAGGCGCCAGCAGCTGTTCTGCAGAGCATGAGGCAGGGAGAGGGTGGAAGGGAGGCCGCTCTTCCAAAGTGCAGCCAGTCCGGGCGAATGCGCCAGGGTGGCGCTTTCCCTGCTGGCTTCTTACTTGATCTTACAAGAAAACCATCCACTTACTGATGACAGAGAGGGCCCGTGAGCCCCACACACAGTGACCACAGACTGAATGGAGGAAGAACGAGGGTGCTACATGCAGCCTCTACACGTGACAGGTAAAAGGAATCAAAAGTGAGTTGTCAAGCCAGGGACGTAGCTCAGTGGCCACGTCTGTCTAGCACATACAAGGCTCTGGGTTCAATCCCCAGTACTGAAAAGAAGTTAATTTTCCCAAGGTATTTTTTCAATAATTAATAAACCTCTTGTAGTTGTGGTAAAATTTTTTTAGAAATGATGGTCAAATTACTAGCAATCTCTCTTAGAAAAAGAATCACTTAATACCTAATCTTTCTATCCATAGGGTGGGACAGTAGTACCATCTGTGTGACATCTCAGTACTGAGGCTCTGAGTCATACTACGACGTGAGTGTCACACACTGTGCTAAGCAGTGCTGCGGTGGTGGCCTCCAAGGCGGTCCCTGCCAGCCTCGTGCCGTGCGCCCTGGTTCAGTCCCTGCACACTGTGCTGCATGACCGACAGCATACGACACAAGGGACACTAGCAAGTCCCTGCTGCCGTGACCAGGGAAGCACAGCATCAGGATGCAGACTGAGCACCCTCACTTGAGAACACGCACTCTTTCATTTCTCTTTTGTTTTTTGAGACAAGGTCTCGCTTTGCAGTTTGGGCTGGCCCTCAGCTCACTATGTAGCCCAGGCAAGCCTCGAACTCACAGCATTTCTCCTGCCTTTGTCTCCCAAGTGCTGGGATTACAGGCGTGAGCCACCATGCCTGGCATTGTGGTATGTGGTACTTGAGACCTTGTGCTTTCCAGGCAGTTGCCGGAACCACTGAGCTAAATCCCTGGCCCGAGAACCCACATTCTTAGCCACTGTTAACAGCCTTCCTCACATCTCTCTTGAACTTTTTCGGTGGTGTGGGATCAAACCTGGGACCTTGTGTGTGCTCTAGGCAAGCACTCTGCCACTGAGTCCCAGTCCCAGGTCCTTGAATTACTTTTTTTTTTTTTTGGTGGTGGTACCAGAGATTGAACTCAGGACCTTGTGCTTGCCAGGCAGGCAAGGTGCACTGAGCTGCATCCCTGGCCCCTCATATTACTTGTATAATAGGAAACATAACAAAAGTATTTTCACCCTTAGAAGAAATTTCCATTCTTCCTTCACTCCTGACTCAGAGGTAGAAGGCCCTCCCCAGTTCCAGGTGACCTTTCCCCCAATTCCTCTTCCTTCTTTCTGCTCTTTCCTTCTCTCAGTCCCTGTCTCCAGGAAGCCTCAGACCCACAGGGTTCCAATGGACCTGCTGCCTCACCAATATTTTTCTTCTCCAGGCTCTTAACTATGGCCAGGACCTCTGGGGATATAGCTCAGTGGTGGCAGCATCTACATGGCAAGCCCAAGATCCTGAGTTTTATCCCCAGGACCACATATCACCATGCCAAGTGTGAGGTAATCCCAGCACTCAGGAAGCAGAGGCAGGAGGACTGTTGTGAGTTCAAGGCTTGCCTGGGCTACATAGTGAGCTCAGGGCCAGCCTGAACTACAAAGTGAAACTCTGTCTCAAAAAAAGAAAAAAGAAAAGAAAAGAAAAGGAAAGGAAAGAAAAGAAAAGAAAAGAAAAAAAGAAAGAAGGAAGGGGCCGGAGGGTTAGCTCAGTGGTTCCAGCGCCTGCCTCACAAGGGCAAGGTCCTGAGTTCGAACCCCGGTAACCACATAGAATGCTGGGCGTGGAGACACGCCCACCAACAATCAACACCGCATACCACAATGCCTGACGTGGTGGCTCACGCCTGTAATCCCAGCTCTCAGGAGGCAGGGACAGGAGGATTGCTGAGTTCGCGGCGGCTTGCCTGGGCACCATAGTGAGCTCAGGGCCAGCTGGAACTACTACAAAGCGAGACCCTGTCTCAAAAGCAAAAAAAAAAAAAAAAAAAAGAAAGAAGGAAGGAAGGAAAGAAAGACAGAAAGAAAGAAAGACAGAAAGAAGGAAAGGAAGGAAGAAAGGAAGGAAGGAAGGAAGGCAAAAGAGGGGCTGGGGATTTAACTCAGTGGTGCTGCACCTGCCTCATGAGTAACAAGGTTCTGAGTTTAATCCTTAACACACACACATACACACATACACACACACACAAAAGACAAAAAAACCATGCGCACACAGTTACACATAAGTGTTCACAGCACCATTATTTGTATGAGCTTTGGCTGTGTATGGTGGTATACATCTGTAAACCCAGCAATCAAGAGGCTGAGGCAGGAGGATTCTCAGCCTGGATTATACACTTTAAATGGCTGAACTATATGATGTGTAGATTCCATCTCAATAAAACTTTTTTAAAAAATTACCATCTAGGGGCCGGAGGGTTAGCTCAGTGGTTCCAGCACCTACCTTGCAAGCGCAAGGTCCTGAGTTCGATCCCCGGTAACCACATACAATGCTGGGCGTAGAGACTCACGCCCACCAACAATCAACACCACATACCACAGTGCCGGGCGTGGTGGCTCACGCCTGTAATCCCAGCACTCGGGAGGCAGAGACAGGAGGATTGCTGAGTTCGAGGCTTGCCTGGGCTACATAGTGAACTCAGAGCCATCCTGAACTACAAAGTGAGACCCTGTCTCAAAAAAAAAAAAAAATTACCATCTACTAAGGTGAGGAAGTCTATAGAGTAAGGCAGATTTCAGGTGGTGGAGATCAAAAGTTCAATTCAGGAGAAATGTGCTGATTTTGAGATGTCTATGAAGACGTCAGTATAGAATGTTCCTGAAGTGGCTGGAGGTATGAGTGTGAGGTTTAGGAAGAAGATCTAGGCCGGGAGCATAAAAGTGGGTGTCTACCGTTTAATGGACACTGTTTAGAGTCCTGAGACTAATGAGATCAATAAGGGGGTAATGAGTAATGAGTACAGATACAGAAAAAGTTCCCAAACTACCTCCTCTTAGAATTTGCTCTAATTCTATTCTGACTAAATTAATATTGCCACCCAGCTTTTCTCAATGGTTACTTCTTTTTTTTTTTTTTTGCTTTTTGAGACAGGGTCTCACTTTGTAGTTCAGGCTGGCCCTGAGCTCACTATGGTGCCCAGGCAAGCCTGGAACTCAGCAATCCTCCTGTCTCCGCCTCCCGAGTGCTGGGATTACAGGCGTGAGCCACCACATCCGGCATTGTGATATGCGGCGTTGATTGTTGGTGGGTGAGTCTCCACGCCAAGCATTATATGTGGTCACCAGGGATCGAACTCAGGATCTTGCGCTTGCGAGGCAGGCGCCGGAACCACTGAGCTAACCCTCCGGCTTCCATGGTTACTTCTTTATGGATAAATATGACCTTGAGTGAACTTTTTACTTGGTAAAGCAGAAGTCAGCCATGATACAGAGCCATATTATATGTGATAAAAATTGCTCTGACTGGGTACAGTGCCACACATCTATAATTTCAACTATTCAGGAGACTAAGGTAGGAAGACTGAAAGTTCAGGGCCAGCCTGGGCAAATTAGTGAGAACCTCTCTCAAAATACAAAATATGTGCATAGTTCACTGGTAGAGTGGTTCCTAGCATGTGGAGCCCCTGGATTCAATCCCTGGTAGTGCATGTATGTGTACACACACACTCACACACACACACTTTCCTAATTGCTATACTTCATCTAGACCATGAATAAACATCCATAAAAAAACCACTCTTTGTCATATGTGGTTACTCCAAATTTTGCATCCACAGACACTCCCTACAAGTGGCTTAAGTTTTCCACTAAAATGTAGTCATTGTTGCCTGTTAGATATAACTGTTCTAATCATCACTGCTGTGTAATAGATTATCCTGACTTAAACAGAGTAAAAAAAAAATTAATTACACTCATGCAATACATGGCCCAGAAATTCAGAAATCAATGTCTGAGGCTCCCTGACATTCAAGGTCAAGGCCTGAAGGCTGGGGTGACCCAACAGTGCAGTGCTGGACCCATCTGAAGACTCCTTTATTCATATGTCAGTGCCTGGGATGGGATGACTCAAAGCCAGGACTCAACTGGGCCACCTTCCGGTGGTATCTCCCGATTGCATGGCTTTCTCATAGCATGGGCACCGCAGGGTATTTTGTTTATCTCACGAAACAGTTTTTATGCCTTGAGTGTAAAGGCTCTAGTGGCCAAGGAAAAAGAAGCAGTATTCTCTAACTACCTTCCAAGTCACATGTCATTTGCCACACACTTCTTTGGTGGGAGCTGTTGGATGAGCACAGTCTAGACTCCAGGAGAGGGACAGAGAATGCAGCACTCAATGGGAGGCTGGTGTGGGGGAACACTCCTGTAATCTCGGCTCTCTATGAGCATCACAAGTTTGAGTCCAGCCTGGGTGACCTAGTAACTCGGTGAGATCCTATCCCAAAGGAAAAAGTACAGAAACTAAAAGGGCTATGGGTGTAGCTCAGTGCAAAGGGCCTGAGTTTAATTCCCAATACTGCAAACTAAAACAAACAAGAGAATTGCAATACTCTAAGGGTAATATCATGTTTTCTCTAAAAAATACATCTGCCTGTGTGAAATTAATGAAAACTGGGCATAGTTTTGCTCCAGAAATCACATACAAAATTTGCATGTATATGAAGCCCTTACTCTTTCTCCACTGCACCAAAGGAACAGCCTGAGGGAAAGATTCTTTCATCCTTATCCTACCAATAGGGGCTCTTTGTCACCTCCCATGAACACCAAGGGGCCTCTGTGACTGCTGAGATAGCACTGGAAGTGGTCTGACATCTGATAAAAAGAAAAGGACATTTTTTATGCTAGGTGCTTCTAGAAGTTTGGTTTTTGGAGTTTGTAGCTCTCACTTTGTAGCTCAAGGCCTTGAACTTGTCATCTTACTTCACCTCCAGTGCCACAGGTTCTTTCTTTTCTAAAAAAAATTAGTCTTGGACCAGAGATTTAGCTCAGTGGTTTCGGTGCCTGCCTTGCAAGCACAAGGCCCTGAGTTCGATCCCAGTAACCACATACAATGCTGGGTGTGGTGACTCACGCCCACCAGCCATCAATACCACATACCTCAGTGCCGGGTGTGATGGCTCATGCCTGTAATCCCAGCACTCGGGAGACAGAGGCAGGAGGATTGCTGAGTTCAAGGCTTGCCTGGGCTACATAGTGAGCTCAGGGCCAGCCTGAACTACAAAGCAAGACCCTCTCTCAAAAAAAAAAAAAGTGTCTTATATTTTAGAACAGTCTTAGACAAAACTGAGTGGAAACTTGTTACTTTTTAAATTTTTGTGATAACAAGTTATGGAGAGAGGACTCAAAATCATATCTTTTCCCAGCTGCCTTTTCATCTTGTAAAAAATCAGCCAATGGGTACGGGGAAGCACAGATATTCTTATTCTAAGCATAAATCTGACACTTCACTAAATGCAGAAATAAGCAGCCTGCTCTGTGACTGCTTCATACCTTGAGTTCCAGCTTGTAGCAAGCATTGGAAGATGTTCAATCCTCTGTGAGCCTATAATTTTCCACTCGTATAACATTAAGTTATAGTAGGAATTTTCTAAATTCCATTTTTTAAAATGCTACTTTTGTCAACAGCTTTTGCTCTTGTATTCCTGAATCTTGCAATCCTGCCTTGGGATTTTATTTCAATATTCCCTAATCCTTTCATGTGCTTTCAAAACTTTAAGAAGCAGACAGGAACCATAGGATGGTTCTGAACAAAAACTCATTGGTCACTTTTGCAGGATAAATTTGGTATTTTGTAATCTGATTGAGGAAAGAGACCAAATCAAGCACTTTGTTTCCTTGCCACGTATGACAGGGTCTATCAGGGCAATTAGATACCTGATGAAAAAGTTCTCTTTGTAGACGTTTTCTGGTAAATGAAAAAGGACAAATAGAATTAATATATTACCATTTTGAAAACTTTCAATGAGTTAATGGAGCCATATAGTGATCACCAATGGTTACTAATGTTACACAATAACAGCCACCAGAAATCCTCTTGCCAAGCAACAAAACAAAGTCTCACCAAATCAAGTCAGACCTTGGCTCTAACTGCCACCTTACAAAGGGACACCTTAAAACACTCAGTGGAATACAATACAATCAGAAAAATCAGGAAATGGAAAGCTCCATAGAGCAGACTAGCCAGTTGCTTCAACAAATAAATTTAAAAAGAAAGATGAGGGCCAGAGATTTAGCTCAGTGGTTCCAGCACCTGCCTAGCAAGTGCAAGGTCCCTGGTTCCATCTCCTGGTAACCACATACCACAGTGCTGGGCGTGGTGGCTCACGCCTGTCATCCCAGCACTCAGGAAACAGAGGCAGGAGAATTGCTGAGTTCGAGGCTTGCCTGGGCTACACCGTGAGCTCAGGGTCAGCCTGAACTACAAAGTGAAACCCAGTCTCAAAAAAAATTAGATAAATACAGAGAGAGAGAGAGAGAGGGAGAGGGAGAGGGAGAGGGAGAGGGAGGGAGAGAGAGGGAGAGAAAGGAAGGAAGGAAGGAAGGAAGGAAGGAAGGAAGGAAGGAAGGAAGGAAGGAAGGAAGGAAGGAAGGAAGGAAGGAGGGAAGGAAGGAAAAGACAAGAACAGGAGGGAAAGTAAACCTATCAGTTAAAACAAAACAAAAAAATCCTCCTCTCTCCGTGTAAGAAAAACTGGTTTAGGAATTTCCTTCTGCCTTACAAGACTAGACAAAACATGTATAGCAGCTATCTTCTGGCAGTAGATCTTAGGCAATGCAGCACTGTGAACTTCAGAAAAACAACATGCAGGGGAGCCCAGGTTGGTCCCAGATTTCTCCCTTGGGAAACCTTCCTAACTGTGGCAGCATCAGGAGGTGATACCTAAACCGAGTACAGTACTCCCATCTTCCCAGCCTGCACTACAACCTCTGCAACAGCAGCCGGCTGGTAGACCCTGGGGACAGTCACAGCACTCAGAGGCCCTTTTCTAGGCATCTTTCCCACCAGCAGCCAGACCTCAGCTCTCAGACAGTGGCCCCACCTCCAACTCCAGAGTACACACACTTGGGCATTCAGCTGAGACCTCAGGAGCACCAAGCCTTAGGAAGGAGAATCGAGCAGTAACAAGCAGGATGGCCAAAGTAGGGGCTGGGGCCAAAGCTGGCAGGCTTTGTAGAACAGCTATGCTCATTGTTTATGTACTGTTGCTGCTACCAACAAGAGTATATAGTTTAAATAAGTCACAGGAAGCTCCTAACATTGTTTTTCAAAACATCTGTAAATTGCATCCTAAAACTTTCAAACTGGCTTGGCAAAGTGGGTCCTGCTTTCTTGTAGAAGTTATATAAGAGCATAGATTTCAGGTGAGTTGATAAAAGCTGAAAGTATTTAATTATTACTTAATTCATCATTCACTCATCATCATTACTTAATTCATCAGCACTTAATTCATTAAAACCCCTCTCCTGCCAGGATATTAAATTTTTGAAAACTTACTGTGGTTAAGAGAATTACCAATAAAAAAATATATTTTTAGGGTCACAAATAAATAAAAACACTTATATTGGCTAATATAAATAAGTATAAGTAGTTTATATGTACCTCAAGTTATCAGTATATTTGCATTTGATGATGATAATCTTAAAGATGTTTCTTTCCTATGTTATTATACAGGCATTTTGCTTTGTTGGAGACAGTATGTACAGTAAAGACGTATATCCCGGGCCTGGTCCTATTCTAACATTTAACATCTCTCTTTCTCTCTCCTCCCTCCCTCTCTCTCTCTTTCTCTCCCCCTCTCTCCCTCCATCTCCCTCTCTCTCTCCTTCTCTTTCTGCTGGATATGAGACATATCAAACACAGGGCTTCACCCAGATGAGGCAAGCACTCAGTGTTTCTTTTTATTTGATTTTTTAATGGTAGAAAAATCACTAATCAGGCACAATGATACATGCTTGTAGTCCCACCTACTCTGGAAACTGAGGCAGGATTATTTGAGCCCAGGAGTTCAGGGTCAGGCTGGACAACATAGGAAAACTACATCTCTGAAAATACATAAATTTAAATATACACATTATCTGCCCATCAATATTCAAACATTTCATTTGGACATGGTGACAAAGCATGCCATGGATCCCAAGGAGTCTGGGAAGTAGAAGTAGGAGAATCACAAATTTAAGCCCAATCCCAACCTGGGCCATTTAGTGACTTAACAAAACTTAAAAAAGAAAAGGGCAGCGGATGTAGCTCAGGGAGAAGACTCTGGGTTAAATACCTAGTATTACAATGAAATGAATGGATGGATGAATAAATTAAAGTTTTGTTTGTTTGTTTATTGAGGCAGGGTCTCGCTCTGTAGTTCAGGGTGGCCCTCAGCTCACTCTGTAGCCCAGGCAAGCCTCGAACTCAGCAAACCTCCTGCCTCTGCCTCCTGAGTGCTAGAATTACAGGCATGAGCCACCACGCCCAGCATTGTGGTACATGCTATCAATTGCTGGAATTGCTGGCATGAGTCACCACACCCAGCATTGTGGTATGTTGTATGAGGGATTAAATTTGGGACCTTGTGCTTGCAAGGCAAACATCAGAACCAATGAGCTAAACCCCTGGCCAATAAATAAAAGTTTAAAATTTAAAAAGCCAATCCTGCCGTCTAGAAATAGTAGCTATGAATATTTGGGTGAACATTATTTCAAATATCTCTGTTTTCTCTACAGTATTGGGTTTCTAACCCAGAACATCATGCACGCTAGGCTGAGCTACATCCCAGCCTCTCCGAGTACCTGTATTTAAACAGATAAAGAAACATGTCATTTTTCAAAAGTGGGATACGTTGTTTTTTGGTTTTTTTGAGACAGGATCTCACTATGTAGTGCAGGTGGGCCTTGAATTCACTATGTAGTCCAGCCTGGCCCAACCTCCCAGTACTCCTCCTGCCTCACCCTCCTGAGTGATGAGACTGCAAGTATGCACCACCACCTGTGGCCATGGATGCAGTCTGAAAGCCTTTTTAAAATACTGTGTACAATGTGCTATAGACTTTGGAGAAGCAACAATGAAGAAAATAAGATTCTTGATTAACAGAAGCTTGTGTATTCCAACAAGGGATATATTAAGGAGAAATTTGGTAGGGTTGCATAATGAAAATCTCAAAACAATCAGAAAGCAAGGAGACAATCTTGAAGAGATCAACTCATACAAAGGACAAAAGTGTGAAGAAGAAAATACATAGCCTTATTTGCCTTCCCCCTTCCTCTCCATACTCACTAAGCAAAGCAGCTTGTACAGTGGCCTTAGGAAATAGAAGATTCTAGAAAAGCCAGGGTGGGAATGAGAAACTAAGCCAGGACAGAGCTCCTAGGATCCTAGAGTAGGGATTTTGTACTCTGAGCCTGGGATCTGCTAGAACTAATCCTTAGGAATATTTTCGCTAGCCTAAAAGTTTTTTAGCTGAATTTTAGTGGATTTTTTTTTTTTTTTTTTTTTGAGACAGGGTCTCACTTTGTAGTTCAGGCTGGCCCTGAGCTCACTATGGAACCCAGGCAAGCCTCGAACTCAGCAATCCTCCTGTCTCTGCCTCCCGAGTACTGGGATTACAGGTGTGAGCCACCACGCCCAGCATTGTGGTATGTGGTGTTGATGGTTGGTGGGCGTGAGTCTCCACGCCCAGCATTATATGTGGTTACCCGGATCGAACTCAGGACCTTGCACTTGCAAGGCAGGTGCCAGAACCACTGAGCTAACCCTCCGGCCCTTTAGTGGATTTCTTTATGTCACTGTAAATAGACAAATAGAAGGAAGAATGGAGTGAAGACTCTTTATGAAGTTACTCCTCATTTCTACCCTAGGTATTGCAAAGCATGGCGGGGAAACTTGTCTGAAATTTCAAACCAGCTATGAATAAATAATCCAGAAAGGGGACTTTTCCTTGACACTAAAATCTCTCCCTTCTCTAATCAGAAGATCCTCCTCATGGCTGTTGTAGCACTGTGGATATGAACAGTTGGGTTATAGGTATCAATAATCTGGCCTGGCTTTCCTAGACTGTCTTAAACTGCGATTTATTAAAATCACAGATGACATGGAAAGAAGGATTAAGAATATAAATATATTATTCTGTAATTTGCAAAGAAATTATATATAATAGGAATCTCTAACCCTTAGATCATAAACTGGTATGATCCATGGCCTGTTAAGAACTAGACCACACAGCAGGAGGTGAGCAGCAGGAAAACAAGAGAAGCTTCATCTATGTTTACAACCACTTCTCATCATTTGCATTTCACTTGAGTTTCACCTCCTGTCAGATCAGCTTTAGCATCAGATTCTCAAAAGAGCATGAATCCTACTGCACACTGCACATGTAAGGGTTCTAGGATGCATGCTCTTCTTTATGAGAATCTGATGTCTGATGATCTGAGGTGGAGCTGAGGCAGTGATGCTAGCACTGGGGAGCAGCTGCAAATGCCAAATAGTGTTAACAGAGAGGTTTGACTGTGTCGGAGATTTAGCTCAGTGGTTCCAGCGGCTGCCTAGCAAGCACAAAGTCCCTGGTTTGATCCCCAGTAATCACATACACAACAATACTAGGTGTGGTAAGGGCATGGTGGCTTGAGCCTGTAATCCCAGCACTCAGGAGGATTGCTGAGTTCGAGGCTTGCCTGGGCTACCTAGTGAGCTCAGGGCCAGGCTGAACTACAAAGCAATACCCTGTCTCAAAAAACAAACAAACCAACTGCTCACAGACTCATATCAAAACTCCATCAGCGAGTGGCAATTAACCTGTATTTGATTGCAGGCTTTATTGTAGCAAGTAAATTATACATTAATTGTACAGCTGCATTTGGTAGCAGGCTTTAAGTCAGAATCTGACAATTCTGTTAGTTTGTGTGGCATCTACCCATTAACTTATTTAACACTTCCACTCACACCTCTTTCCCAAACTTTGTACTTGTCTCAGTCACAGTTTTGGTATATCCACAAACTAGCCCTAGCCAAAACGAGAAAAAAAAATCAAATGTCACTGGAAAACCTCTTTGAAAAGGGACAAAGAATCGATGGTGAGACAGCAAAAGACTCTAAGACTGCCAACAAAAAGAAAACTGCAAAACGAAAATACCAAGAGTCCTACTTAAATTACAGATTCATTGCAACAGATGATTTACTCTCTCCAAGCCCATTTTGTATAATATGTCAACCAGCTAGCCAACAAAACCGTGAACCCTTCAAAATTGCTTCCCCACATGGAGACCAAAAGCTCTGCATGAAAAGACAAAGCTTTTAAAGTTTTTTCAAAAGAAAAAAAATGTGAACATGAAGAACAGAAACAATTATTGAAGGTCACCACTTCATCAAACGTGTCTGCATTGAAAGCATCATTCTTAGTGGCTAACCACACGGCTAAAGCTAAGGAGCTCTTCACTACTAGTGAAGAGTTGATACTGCTAAAGACATTTGTTGTAAACTTTTGAGAAACTATACTTCAAAAATTAACATGCTTTCCTCTTTTGGCTAGCCTCATAACTAGATACATTAAGCAGAGGCATAATTGATGAAATAGTAGAGGCAAAATTGTTAGAGGGGTTAATGAGTTACTATGGTACATAATCTAGATTGAGAAGTATACCAATGTTGACAATAAAGTTTGTTATTGTTTTTCAGGAGGCTGTGCACAAAAAAATGTTACATGTACGTTTGTAACCAATCAATACCACAGCTGCAGAACTATTTAAATCTGAACTGGTACATATTAGGAAAACTGGTCATTTGTGTCAGTACATGTATGGATGAAGCAGCTCTATGACTGAGTGGCTTTCTGGATTCACTGCTCTGGTCAAAAAGGTTACTTCTGAATATAAGTCTACATACCGTGTCATCCATAGAGAATGCTGGCTAAAAACATCACTTGAATTTAAAAACACTTTGCAGGATGTGATTAAAAGTATCAACTACATTAAAATACATGCTCTTAAGTCTGTTTACACAGCTCTGTGAGGAGACAGATACAGAGCACATGGGTCTTCTCTCATACACAGAAGTGAGAAATTTTTCTAAAGGTAAACTGCTGGCCAGAGTTTTTAAGATGAGAGCCACTCCAGAGATTTTTCTTTTTTCTTTTCTTTTTTTTTTGAGACAGGGTCTCGCTTTGTAGTTCAGGCTGGCTCTGAGCTCACTATGTAGCCTAGGCAAGCCTCGAACTCAGCAATCCTCCTGCCTCTGCCTCCTGAGTGCTGGGATTACAGGCGTGAGCCACCATGCCCGGCACTGTGGTATGTGGTATTGATTGTTGGTGGGCGTGAGTCTCCACACCCAGCATTGTATGTGGTTACCAGGGATCGAACTCAGGACCTTGCGCTTGCGAGGCAGGCGCCGGAACCACTGAGCTAACCCTCCAGCCCACCAGAGATTTTTTAAAAGAAAATATCACCAATGGTAGCACATTTCAGTGACAATGAATGGATTGTGAAACTTGCTTACTTATGTGACAAATTTAACCTGCTGAGTGAAGTCAATTTGTCACTTCAGAGGAGAATGACGACTGTGTTAAAGTTGGCAGATAAAAGTGCAGCATTCAAAACCAAACTGGAATTGTAAGGGCAACAAATGAACATTGAGGGTTTTTTTTTTAACATATTTCAAACATTAGCAAAGATTTTGAAAGAGAATGAACCAGAGCCTTGTCCCAGCAAGAACATGATCACCTATTTCAGCTTTCAAAGGAGTTTGGGCATTACTTTCCAACCACAAAAGATTTCTGAACTGGAAAAAAATGGATCCACAACCCATCTATGAATGAGCCAGATAAAACATTTTTGTTGAGGATCAACTGCTTGAGATTCCAAATAATAATGCCCTTAAAAGTATGTTTGAGGGCCTGGGATGTAGCTCAGTAGCATAGTGCCTGCCTGACAAATACAAGGTCCTGAGTACCAAAAACACTCAGGTTCTTTTGATCCCCGGTACCAAAAAACAAAAAAAGTGTGTTTGAGACTTTAGCTCTCCATACTTTCTACATTAAAATAAAAACAGAATATCTTCAGGTAGCCACAAAGCATTGAAAAGCCTTCTTCAGCTTCTAACATCCTTTGTAAAGCAAGATTTTCTGCAGTGACAGCAACCAAAATAGATTACAGAGTAGACTGGACATAAGCAGCACTCTTCAGGTGTTACTGTCTCACACTGCTTCCAGATGAGATGCTCTAGGTGCAGGAAAATAATCTTAGGGCTCCTACTGATTCCGCACTATGGTAATGTTGTATAATTATTTCACTCTCTCTTACAACATAGTAATAATGGAAATAAACCACATAATAAATGTAATGAGCTCGAATCACCCCAGAACCAGTTCATGGTGCCAAAAAGTTGAGGACTACTGATATATAATATACATGTATGTTTAAAAACTATACATGTACATACGCATGTGTGTATGCCCTTTCATATGTGATTTGGGGATGGGAACTTTCTCTACTTCAACTCTCCTCAGATCCTCATTATTACTTGAAGTGCACAAAAACAAAGTCTAATGATTTTGTTTCTTGTCAAAAAAAAGGAAAGAAAAAAAGTAACTTAATTAGAAAACAGAGTTTGGATTGCACCCTAGATCTTAAGACATGTAATTTGGCTCTCTTTTCACCAGGCTACAAATTTCCCTCTGACTTCCATTTTTCCAAGTAATCAGTCCAGAATACTTCCTACACCACCTCCCCTTATGCATTTCCTACTGTTTCCTATTCATCCACTAATATTGAAATAATGAGGTCTATGCATCTATCAGCCTTGTTCCTTTGTAAAACTACTTGTTTCTTGCACACATTCATACTTGCCTTATCTCAATCTTTGCACAGATTTATACAGAAAGACTATGCCATGTAGCACACTGGAACTGGCATTAAAAAGAAAAAAAAAAAGCCTGGCATTGTGACCCACACCTGTAATATCAGTCCTTTGGGAGGCTGAGGCAGGAGGACGGCAAGTATGAGCCCAATTTGGGCAATTTAGTGAGACCCTGTCCCTGTCTCAAAATAAAAATGATATATATTCTTAATAAAGGGCTGGGGAGGTAACTCAGTGTAGAGTCATTGTGTTCAATCCCAGGTACTCCTGCCCCCCCCAAAAGGTTCATGTTCAATTGTACATTCTGCCTCATCATCTATGAGACCTTACTCTTATTTGTTAAATTTTCTACCTTTCCTTTCTCCAAAGGTAATAATTCCTAACTCATTGGATTTTTTAAAAGGCAGCTAGTATACGCAGATGCTAAACACAATACCAATGTACTGAAAGCACACTTAACAGATGGTAGCTATCACTATAAAAATATCTCCCTCAAAAGAATGTTCCTACATCTCATGTGCTTGACACAAACAGCCCCTCCATATATATTTACTTTTCTTTCCTCATCCATACAAAGCATTTCTAAATTTTCCTACAAAGATTCCAACACATTCTCCTAATTCAGTGGTAAAAACCTCAACACTCAGAGTAATGTCAATGTGGAACTACTTATACATGGTCTCTTTCCCTCTTTTATTTTATTTTATTTTTTGGTGGTGGTACCAGGGATCGAACTCAGGACTTTTAACTCTTGATGCAGGCGCCAGACACATTGAGCTTAATCCCTGCCCCCCTAACTTGTTCTCTTAAATTATCTTAAGAAAAATCTCTTAAACCATTCATTTGTAAGTTCCTCAAAAGAATGTCAACAGAATAGCGGGAGAGAAAAAAACTGGGTATCCAAGCTTATTTCAGAATTATCCATACTTTTACTGCCCCTTAGTCAGAATAAGTGTTTGTAACACGAATTACACAAATTAAGCGAAGGGAGAAAACTTGAGTCAGTGGCTCATAAATCTCAAGTAACGACGCAGTGACGTGTTCCAGGCGAATGGGGAATGAATAAACATGTGTCTTCCTGAGTGCCTGCGTGGGTCCGTGGGACTCAAAGCCCATTACCGTGCGCTGAGAATTCTGAGCGCGGGATTGCATCCCTTTAGCCTGCGGCGCAGCCAGTGGGCGACCCAGCGAGCCCTGGTGGGACCCGCCTCTCGCGCTTACCTCTGGGGACGAGCAAATGGACGCCTCTGGGCGCCGCCATGTTGGCGCTAGTCACGTGCCCGCGAGCGCTTTCCCCGCTGCCCCGCCCCCCGGAGCGGTTCGGGAGCAGCCTCGCCTAGGACCTGAGCGCAGTGCGCGTGCGCATGGGGGACTGACTGCGGGAGCCGCGGCGCAGGAGCTGTTTTGGCCCCGGGGCCAGCTGCCGAACCTACGGCCGGACGGTCTCCCTCCGTCTGCCAGAAGCAGGCTCCAGCCACACGGCTCCCGCGCCCGCTCCGAGCACCTGCACCCAGGTTGGATGGAAGAAACCTGTCAGGTAAGTGTGGCATCCAGTCTTTATAGCATCAATATTTTGGTGCATGGAAACGTGAAGTTGGGCGAAAAAGAAAAAAGAAAACGCACAATCTAGTGTTCAATATAGCACTTTGCATCGTGTACCACTCTTGCAAATCAGCTCCCTGGATTCGGTTTAAAGGTAGAACTTGGCTCAAAGTCACTATCTAGCCCCCTTGCTGCCCTAGGG
Organism: Thryonomys swinderianus; assembly: GCA_004025085.1. NCBI lineage: Eukaryota > Metazoa > Chordata > Mammalia > Rodentia > Thryonomyidae > Thryonomys > Thryonomys swinderianus. The sequence continues at coordinate 10,461 of PVIC010006067.1, read as the reverse complement.
TTCACATTCCTCAGCAGAGACCAGAGAAATAAAGGATGTAGGTGCCGACGCGAGGTTCTTCGGGTACCCCAGTGGGCGTGCTCGGGGGACTTCCCTTTCCCCAAGGACGCCCCTGCTAGGCAATAGTTAACGTTTAGAAAGAAGACACCTGCCTGGCAGTTGCACTGCCAAGAGTGGAAGCCTACAGAAGGCCGCTATGAATCAGGGGAGAAACTGCGGATTCCCTCGTGGGTGGCAGTTCCCGTTTTACCAAATTCACCGCTCCCCTTACCTGTGTTCCAGGGCGGCTTCCATCCTGTCGTAGGTCAGGTGTTCCCATCGCGGTGGCCTCCGTGCCTAGTACAGAGCCCGATACCCACGAATGTCTGGTGAAGGAGCTGAACTCTCTGTGGAACCAGTCAGAATGAGAATGTAGCAGATTATGGACTTCGTCAAAACCCATATGGGTTCTTTGTGAATGTGTGTGATGGCTTCTAATTTATTTTAAAGAATTTAAGAAAATCTAGACGATCCAGAAATAAGGAAAAAGTACAAGCCCCTTCTTCACCCACTCCACACCCCACTCTCCTTAGTCAGTCACTGTGTGCATTCCAGACCTTTGCCTTTTTACAAGCAGATGTGTGTATTTTAAGTGGCATTAGATACTCTTAAGACTTGCCATTTCTGCTTATGAACATCAAATCTTAGAATATTTAGCTCAAGCTAATGTACTTATTCTTAGACAGGGTCTCGCAGTTCACACTGGCCTTGAACTTACTATGTAGCCCAGGCTGAACTTGAACTGAAAGCTATCTTTTTGCCTCAACCTCCCTGCTGGGATTACAGGGGTGCACCACCGTGCCCATTTCAAGCTCATTCTTGTCAATGACTATTTTTACTTTTAAAGAGGATGTGTTTTGGCATTTCACTGGAGGAGTATGTTATAAATTTTGGAAATCTAGTTCTGGAAACTTTGAGTCACTTTGAAAGATTAGTATATTTTCCCTGTGGCAAGTTATACAAAAATGCGATAGAGCCAGGTATGGTAGTGTATGCCTGTAGTCCCAGCACTTGAGAGGCTGAGGCAGGAGGATCTCCATGAGTTAGAAGTTAGTGTGGGCTACCCAGTGAGTTGAAGGCCATTCTGAACTACACAGTGATACCATCTAAAAAGAGAGACATAATGTATTCTCATAGGTTACTTACTTTTACCAACTCAGGTCAACTCCAGGGAGAGGTTTCTGAATATGGTTAATCTTTCTTCTACATGTGGAGCCAGGAATCTGAGGGTAGCAAAGGGGCCTGAGAGTTCACTGGGTGCTGAGTCTCAGGAAGTGTACAGAAAAAAAAAGATGTAGAAAAGAAAGGTCAGAAGGTAGGAAGCTCAATTTTAAACACACCTGAAATAGAACAGAGATTCATGTGATTGAGCTCAGTCAACTCCAGGAAAACAAATGCACGATTTCCCCGCAACTAGAAGGAAAGACAGCACTGTGAGGACAGAGGCGACTCCAGCGTGTGCTAATGAGTGTGGCGGTGCGGCTGTCTAGGATGTGCTGGAAATGGAGCAGATGTGAACTTACACATGGGAGAGCTCATCCACTGGCCCTGGGTCTGGCTTCTCTCACGCCACAGCCTTCTGACATTGGAAGAATTAAAAGCAGCCAGCATATGCCTGCTAGTGTGATCAGTTTGTGGGGTATATGTGTCCTACAGGACTATACCATCAGTAACTAAGCGTTCTTGTGATTTTAACATTTGATGATCCAGGGGCTTCTGAGCTTTACAAGATGATTGTCTAGATGAGTAACCACTACTGAGTCATGGCCTCTCTTCTCCATTTCTGCCATGCTCCCAACTGTGACATGAAGGTTAATTAAATTGTGCCACTTGCTGACTTGAACTCTTAGTATTATTCAGATTTTATATCAGGAATTTTTAAATACAAAGCTGAATAGATTTTAAAACCTGAATTCAAGAAATAAAGGACAACTTCCTGATACCTCCAGTTTCTTTTCTTTTTTTTTCTGGTACCAGGGATTGAACTTGGGCCCTTGTGCTTCCAAGGTAGGCATGGTACCACTTGAGCTAAATCCCCAACCCAATACCTCCAGTTTCTATGTCCAAAGTTTAATGTTTGAATATTAAAATACTTTTATTAATGGTGGTTTATTATTGTTTTGTAGGTCTTTTATGTTTATTTTAAAATTTTTTGCTTATAAATAATTAAAAGTTCTTGGGCTGGAGATTTAGCTCAGTGGGTCTAGTGCCTGCCTAGCAAGCGCAAGGTCCTGAGTTCAATCCCCAGTAGCCACATAGAACAACACAGGTCATGGTGACACACACCAACCAGCAATCAATACCACACAGCACAATGTGGTGTGGTGGCTCATGCCTGTAATCCCAGCACACGGGAGGCAGAGGCAGGAGGATTGCTAAATTCAAGGCTTGCCTGGGCTACATAGTATGCTCATGGCCAGCCTGAACTACAAAGCAAGACCCTGTCTCAAACAAACAAAAATTTAAAATTCTGATACACATATATTCTAAAAATCAGTTTGACTTCCTTTCTTCTACTTAATGGTATTATACATTTATACCATGTAAGTTTTTCTAAAGTTATTTGTGATAAAATTTAAATTACACACATTTATGTAATATATATACTGAATTATTTTAATGTTCTAAGCAATTATGCTACATAAAATAAATCCTTCTAAAGAAAATTCTGTTCTGTGAATGCATTATAAGTGGTTTAGATATTCAGTACATTCAGGATTACCAATAATACACAATGCTTAAAAGAACATCTGTCACATAGGAACAAAAGTGTTTACACATTTGTAGAAGAAAACTGTTATACAGGAACAGATTATAAAACTAACTGAATGCGGTGCTTCCTACTGGGCATAAAGCAGATTCCATGGTATTCAGGGACCGGCCCAAGGAGAGCTTCCTCTACACCCAAATGCCTTTATTCTCCCTTCCTGACCTTGCTTCTCAGTTTTGCTGTCTGAATCAGGAAAATTACCTTTTTGATTTGATTTCAGGTTCATTTTTTAGTTCTGTGGCTTGAGAAGCATATTTCCAATCCTGCCTTCTAATTTGTCCAATTTTAGAATAAGGACATGCTCATTTATTTACATATTTTAAGCTAAATGAACAGTTTTTCCAGGAACTATGAGTCCTGCATAAACATAATCTGTGTGTGTGTGTAACAAAGACCTGCCTCAGCAGCTGGTTGAACCCCTCTAAAGTCAGGGTCCGGCTTTGAATGATTATATGTTCAGGCAGATAGTTTCTAGGGTATTCTCTTGCCCAATTTGCTGGCAGAACGTCATGTTTCCTGTACAGCCACTTGAGATAATGATGGCTATGGTACTGGGCAACCTAGGGCATCCTTAGAGAAAATATGTAAATGCTCTGTGCTTGTGAGGAAAAGTAGTACCATATGCAAGGCGGCAGTTGTAAGAATCAAGTAGGCTGTTTGTGCCTCGTCTCCTGGGTATTTCCTTGTATCAAGAGGAAGCCAGGACAAGAAGAGGTTGTATGTGACCCTCACGCCCTTCCCATTTTTGACTTGTCTAATGACATTTTTTCATCATATAATCCCTATGCAAATTGAACCTAAAGTACCACAACCTTCCAAGGAGATTGTTCAATCTGAGCCTCTGCCACGTTGGATCTATGGACTGTTATAGCCAAGAGCTCAGCAAATCCATGCTGCCCCCTCCTGAGCAATCTGTCAGGTGCAGAGAATAGAAACGGACAAGGATAATTTAGTTGTAGACTAAAACCAAAACACTAGCCCAAGAGAGTTGGTGTCAGGCCCAGTACGGCTCGAGTGGCTTTCAGGCTGGTTCAGCCCTTCAGCTTGAAACCATGGAAGACTGCCAGTAATGCTAAGGCTTCAGCACCACTTCACGTCCACTGATGGAAGTGAAGCCTGGCTGGGACAGTTGCAAGGGTTGAGGGAAAGAAAGAAAGGCTACAGGGAAGAGTGTCAGGGTGGTCTCAGACTCTTCCCTATGCATCACAGCCCTCTGCTAACACTACCGGCTTTGGTCAGCTGGCTTTGGAACTATGCAGGACATATAAGGGACAAGACGTTCCTGGCCTCATCTCTTGGGATTGGCTTTCGGGAAGTTAGGTTTAAGCAGAAGTATGCATTTTCACTATGAAATGTAAAAGTGACTACTGGAGGCCACACTGTCCGTTCCCCAGGGGGAATCCCGCCCTCAGGAAGCAGTTCCTCGAGTAGTTGCTGTTAACAAGTTGATGGGTGTTCATCTGGACTTTTTTCTATGAATATACCACGCAGGGAAAGGCCCCATTTTTACCATGACCGGTTCAAATCTTTGGAGAAGACAAAAAGGCACGTGTGGTGCTATATGCCTGTATCCCTAGTCCTCTGGCAGGCAGAGGCAGGAGGGTTGAAAGTTTGAGCCTAGCCTAGATGGCTGGGTAATGGGTAACTTAGCAAAACCCTGTCTTAAAATTAAAAAAAAAAAAAAAAAAAAAAGAGGTGGCTGAAGTGGCACAAAGAGAAAGGGGTGGAGGAAAGAAAGGCCAAGCAAATCCCATGGCAGAGGAGACAGTGTAACATTCTCTGGGTTTTTCCAGTCTATTGTGCTTTCCCCTTTGTTTCTCCTCTCTTATTTTCCCACACTTCTGTAGGATTAGACTTATTTTCCTGTGGGTTTCTGGGGTTCTTGGTCTCGCCGGAGGTGGTGACACATTCCCAGTCATCTCCTTATTTCTGCATCCCACCTTCTGCCATTACTACAGTCCTTCAGGGCAGTGCGCGGCCAGTTCTTGCAGAGAGCAGTCTGACCATTCATACCAGAGGTCAAAACTTTGTGACTGTGCTACTCTTTAGTCAGTTCCCAGTTAGACAGAAAGACCGCAGTAAGAATCTCCAAAGTAGGTGATGAAAGAAGGGATTTAATCAGAAAGTAAACCAGTCGGGTCCCTTTCTCTCCCACTACTCTCCACCTCCAGGCCCCAAACTAGGAAGCAACGCAGTCGCGCATTAACTTCTGCGCCTCTCACTCGACACTTCCTCTAATCAAGACTGAAACTGTGGGGACACGAGGGCGGGGGCTGCACGACCTCTCTTCCCAGTGAGCCGTGCCCTGGGAGCGCACCCGCCCACTGGGGCCAGAGAATAAGCCGTGTGGAGTGCGTCCTCCTCCCTGCAGAGCAGACACCTCTGCGCTCGCCCGCGCCTGAGAAAGATAAAAGAAGGGAGGCGGCAGGTGCGGCAGCCACAGACAGCGACAGGCCTCACTGTGTGGCCCTTTCGCCAAAGGGGCCACAGAATGCCGGCAACCGAAGACTCCCGCGGACCCCCGGCCACGATTAGTTGGCTATCTGAAGAACTGTCTAGGTGCTCTAAAAGTCCAACCAGAGCACAGTTCCAGCTCGCCTGCTAGCGTGGCTTTAAAGGTCGCCTCAGCCCACTGTAACATACCCCTGCTGATCTGAAGGCGGAGACAGGCCCAGAAACATCACAGGCCAGGGAAAACTCCTGATTCTCACCTGTGTACATAACATTAAACTTGAGGTTTTTAAAAATACTTTTTCTACAAGATGTTTTTTCTAGAGCATGTTTTGAAGGCACGCACAGTAGCTCTGCAGATATGTTTATAAGCAATGCCAAGTCCCACACACAACTGGGAGAACGCCCCACAGGTTTAATTTTCAGAACTTCGGTTGTATATTTAGTGTCTGTTTCCTTGTAGAGCCAAGGTCTCATAAATGGAGATAAAATTTTTGGTAGCAAATTGTCCCTATGAGTCTTCTGCCAAATAAAATGCATGGTAAACTGATTCCTTCAAGAAGCAGTTTCCAAAGAAAATGGATGTGTTTTTTTTTTTTGAGACAGGGTCTCACTTTGCAGTTCAGGCTGGCCCTGAGCTCACTATGTAGCCCAGGTGAGCCTCAAACGCAGCAATCCTCCTGCCTCTGCCTCCCGAATGCTGGGATTACAGGCGTGAGCCACCACACCCAGCACTGTGGTATGTGGTATTGATTGTTGGTGGGCGTGAGTCTCCACACCCAGCATTGTATGTGGTTACAGGGGATCAAACTCAGGACCTTGCGCTTGCAAGGCAGGTGCTGGAACCACTGAGCCAAATCTCCGACCCCTGGATGTGGTTCTTTTTAACCCTGGCATTGGTGAGGCTGAGGCAGGAGGATGACAAGTTTGAGCCAAGCCTGGGCAAGTTTCTTAGCAAGACTCAAAAAATTAAAAAATAAAAAAGGACTGGGGATATAACTTAGCGTGAAGGCTCTGGATTCGATCTCCAGATCCCCAGTGCCACACAGCACACTGGAATAAAGCAGTCTCTCATAGTTCTTCTGTGTTCTCCATGTACAGACTATGTTAGTTGACAGTTATCTTAGCAATGAGGCTTCCTTGAAGTCCAATAGCTCAACAGAAAGCTATTAGTAAAGTTCTCGGGGAGTCAAAAAGTTATATACAGGTTATTTTTTAAGACTAGGGATTGAAACTCGGTGCACTAAGCAACAACCCCAGCCCTTTTTATTTTTTTGAGATAGGGTCTAAACTGCTAGGTTGCTGAAGCTTGATCGTCCTGCCTCACCTTCTCAAGACTGCTGGGATTACAACTGTGCATCCATACAAAGTCTATACCAATTTCCAACCATACTGTACAAGGGTCAGTTATACCTTTCTTGAGCTCTGTACTATGTACACATTATACATGAGATACATGCTTAAGTAGATGCTCAGTCCAATAGACTGGTGGTTCTCAACCCAAGGTCATTTCTGCCTACCCCACAGGCTAAGTGGCATGTTCCTCACAACAGATGATGGGATAATACTAATGGCATCTAATGTGTACAGGTCAGGGATGCTGTTCAACATCATAGGTCAGCCTTGAACAACAAATTCTCCCAAAATGTCAGCAGTCCCGAAGCTGAGAAGCCTTGAGGATAGAGCAGTTCTGTAGCTGCGAAGAGCTAAGAAAAACCGAAGGAGTAAACAAAGTAATGTTCAGGGCCAGGGATTTAGCTCAAGTGGTACTGTGCCTAGCTTGCAAGCACAAGGGTCCAAGTTCCATCCCTGGTACTGCAAAAAAAAAAAAAAAAGTTTTATATGTTTAAACATTCAAATCACTGTAATTTAGGGTAACTCAAATTTCCAACCATGAAATGAAATGGTTGGAGAAACCCCATATGCTCCTGTTTGCATAAAAAGGTTATTCTGGACTGTTGCATTGTCAGGTTTCTGTAATGGTAGTTCATGTTAATATCTGAACTACCAAGTAGTAGTCACTGTAGGTATGAGGTTAGACTAAGCCGGGCTTGGTGGCACTCAGCTGCAATCTTAGAAATCTGGGAAACTGAGGAAGGAGAATCACAAGTTCAAGTCCAAGTTATCCTGGGCTTATCCTTAGAACCTGTCTCAAACTAAGCAGAGAAGAACTACAGGTACTTACTAGTTTTTTTATATGTTAAACTGACTTTTTTCTGGGTTTTTTGTTGTTGTTTGTTTTTTGTTTTTGCGGTACCAGGGATTGGACAAAACTGACTTTTAAACTCTAAGGAAAAGAACTTAACTAATTCAAGGAATCAAATGTGTTGACAGCTGAATCTGACTCTCAGAGATGGCGGCCAGCTGTTCTCTCACAGGGAGGCTGAGCATGATCCAGAGGATCAGGACTCTTCAGCACAGACAAGACTCTGGTAAGGCTCATTGGAGACATTATCATTGGAGACAACAGAGGACACAGTGCTTTTTGCCTCTGGCACACCACCTGTGTCACATACATACTATGATTTCTCAGGTGTGATTTTAAAAAGTGCTTTTTTAGTATATGTGCTGCCGAAGCGAGCACTAAAAAGTGCTTTTTTAGACGACCACATCCCTAGCCACAGAAAAAGATAAGCAAAGATCTTAGAACAGAAAGTCTGGAGATCAGTGTAACCTCTTTTTTATAGATAAGCAGATGCCCAGAAGGAAACATTACTTATAGAAAAGATGCAATTTATAGAGAATAATAGTAAGCAAATAGGAGAACGAAGTATTGACAAAGTAAAGGCAGCAATATAGCAGGTAGGCATGAGGCATTAAATGGTGTGAGGGCTGAGAGGGGTGGCAGGTGACCAAGCACCGATGGACTGTTTTCATACACAATCCTACAATCTCTCCTGCTATTTTATTACTATACAAGAGCTAAATACCAGACCTTTATCATTCTAAACCCAAATGCAAAGCATAATAAGACCTCTATCCAGTGCTGGGTGTGTAGCTTCAGCCATTTAAGTCCTGAAGGTGAATATGAAACAGGTAGAAATTTATCCATGAATTGAACACAGAAATACTGCTTTAAAAAAAAGAGAGATTAGTATAGTATTGACTTTTTCTAGTTCCTGCACAAGAAAACTATTTTGAGCTGGGCATTGTGGTACATGCTTATAATTCTAGCCTCAGGAGGCTGAAGCAGGAGGACCACAGACTATAAGTACAAGGCCTGCTTGAGCTATAAAGTTCTATTTCAAAGAACAGAAACCTTGGGCTGGAGATTTAGCTCAGTGGTTCCAGTACCTGCCTAGCTAGCGCAAAGTCCCTGGTTCAAACCCTGGTAACCACATACAATACTAGGTGTGGTGACTCACACCTACCAGCAATCAGTACCACATACCATAATGCCGGGCGTAGTGGCTCATGCCTGAAATCCCAGCACTTGCAGGAGGATTACTGTGAGTTCAAGGCTTGCCTGAGCTACATAGTGAGCCCAGGGCCATCCTGAACTACAAAGCGAGACCCCCTCTCAAAAAAACAAACAAAAACCCAGAAGAATTGAAATCACTGTATGCATAATATCTGACCACTGTGCAATGAAAATAGAAATCAGTGACAGAATAAATTTTGGAAAAGCCACAGTGCTGGGGATGGTAGCTCATGCCTGTAATCCCAGCACTTGGGAGGCAGAGGCAGGAGGATTGCTGAGTTCCAGGCTTGCCTGGGCTACGTAGTGAGCCCAGGGTAAGCCTGAACTACAAAGTGAGACTCTGTCTCAAAAAAAGAAAAAAGATAACAGAAACCTCCCCCCACAACAGTTAATTTTTAAATACTGATTAGTTTTTCTTCAGAGCTCATCTTTAAGTATCAACTGTGATTTACTGAAAAAAATTAAAATTATGTAATTTAGATGAAAAACAAATTGCTCTTACAGTATCTGAAAAAAATTTTTTTTCCTAGTATTGGGCATTAAACCCGGAGCCTCTGTACCAAGCTACATCTCCACACACTGTAATTTTTTAATTTTGAGATAGGCTTGCACTAAGCTGCCCAGGCTGGGTTCAAATTGGGACTTATCCTGCCTCGGTCTCCCAAGATGCTGGAATCATAGGTGTTTGCCACCATTCCTGGCCAGAACGGGTTTTAACTGAACTAGTTCATTCTGTCTGTAGCAAATATATATATTTTCTCAGAAATCAAGTTTTATCTTTATTTGGCCAAGATGAGAAATGAAACTTATACATCTCCTTCATTTTAGGGACACAGCTTACTGCTGTGGGTATGCTCCTGGCCATCATTTATGTCCAGAGTTACTTTGTCTCCTCTCTGTCAGTAAAACCTGACAGGCCTACTAGTGGAAAGTTGATCTAAGGATAAGATAAGACTTGTCCAAATTGTGATTTTGCCCTAAACATCAAACAAACCTACCTTACCTCCTGTTTTAATGTTATTCAATACTTGGCTCACTGATACACATTTTAAACGTCTTAAGCTTTTATTTATAATGATTCTCTGGCAATTATATTCCATTTCATTAAGAAGCAAGCCTATATTAAGCTATCAGTACTTTGGTTTATTCCTTGTACTTTAACACCTTAGTAACCTTACAGCACTTTGTAACAGATACCTACTTATTTTGCATATGGTGTATAAAACTGATTTTTATCTTACTTTATAAAATGTTTTATGGCTGACCACTAATTATCTTCAGTTAATTTCTGATGCCAAACATTTAGGGTTGAATGTATTGACTTATCTCTCTCTTACCTGCCTAACCACAAGCAAGCAGTTAATACAGGCAGAAGTTTATTTAGAAAAAGTCAAACCTTTACTAGGAACATTAAAAAAATCATACAGGACAAACAAAATTATTAGGATGACCATAAAGGAATGTGTTTTTAAGGTGTCAGATGTCAATTCTTAGAAGCAAAATATATGATAGTAATAAAGGTAAAGCTTAGTTTTTTAAAGGATAGGAAGTGTTTATAGTATTTAAGAATCATATCACACATTAACATATCACAACTAAGCATTTATTATACTGTTTAAGAAGAAAAGCAAGAGCGGTGGTATTTTAGAAGCTATATTCTTTAATGCAATATATGCTCATAAACATTCTAGACAGTATTTTAAAATATACAATCTCTCCAAAAGAAAATATTCAACTAATGATAACATAGATAACTTTTAATGTAAGTAAAATGTTACAA
>PVIC010006066.1:10084-55544 GCA_004025085.1 Thryonomys swinderianus | reverse complement strand
TTTTTTTTTTTTTTTTTTTTTTTTTTTTTTTTTTTTTTTTTTGCTTTTTGGAGACAGGGTCTCGCTTTGTAGTTCAGGCTGGCCCTGAGCTCACTATGGTGCCCAGGCAAGCCGCCGCGAACTCAGCAATCCTCCTGTCTCTGCCTCCCGAGTGCTGAGATTACAGGCGTGAGCCACCACGCCCAGCATTATATGTGGTTACCGGGGATCAAACTCAGGTCCTTGCGCTTGCAAGGCAGACGCCGGAACCACTGAGCTAACCCTTCGGCCCTCACTTTATTTCTTTAACAATAAAATTTGATTATTTGCCAGGAAATTTATAGAGCTCAGAGCCCACATACCAAAATTTTAGATATCTTTAGATGATGAGTGGGAAGGTAAATCTTCCCATAAGAAAGTTGAGGTACTTTTAGGAAAGCTAGACTGCCAAAAATAACTATAAATACCCATTATATGGTGTTTACCCACAGATAGAAGGCGTTAAGTTTTTGTTTGTTTGTTTGTTTGAGACAGGGTCTCGCTTTATAGTTCAGGCTGGCCCTGAGCTCACTGTATAGCCCAGGCAAGCCTCGAACTCAGCAATCCTCCTGCCTCTGCCTCCTGAGTGCTGGGATTATAAGCATGAGCCACCACACCCAGCATTATAATTTATATTCTTTTAGAAAATGATTTTAAATAATCAAAGTGATTTGTGAGCATAATTCCTTCTAAAAGTTTAAAAAAATTATCAATAATGTTGAAATTTCATTTGACTGTTTCATCCAGACAAACCTGGTCTTCTTCCCAGTGCCCTGTGCCAGACACACACGTGTAATTTAATGATGGTTATTGACCTGCACTAGAGGGATCCAGATGGGAAACTGAGGCTCAGCAGGAAGGTAAGTTCTGAACTTTTACTCTGGCATATGTTTGGCCAGAACACAAATGAGTTAGTTGAGTCATAGTCAGGCGATTTACTTTCTGTTGCCCCTACCTGGCTTGGCATCCTCACTTTGCATTGCCAGCTATAACACCACAAAAATCCTGCTTCATCACTGACTGCCAAGCTGTATTATACAGCAGAGTTAGTATACATCTCTACTTTCTAGAAGATGGTTTCATCTCTCAGATTTGTACCATCCTTCCATGGATTAAACCTGATCTTGCTGAGACCGCTTCTTTAGATCTCTTGAGATGGAAATGTGGCTACTGATTTATACTAAAATGACTTACCTCCTAAAAGAAAAATGTGAGGAAAGCACATGAGATCACCCTCTGATCAGGTACCATGGGATTAGATTGATGTGAACAGGTGATATAAATTAGAAGGGACAGTGGGACAAAGACAGAGAAGTCAGACATAGACTAAGTTAAGGTAGCATTGACCATCTTAGTTCTATTAGTTCTGATTCTTTATCAAGAGACTGTCAAATCAGTGAGTGAGACTTGCTGTCATGGTGAAAAGGGAAAACCAAATTAGTAAAACCATTCACTCAGGTAAAACTTTGGCTTCCTCTTGAAAGTCTCGGAACTGGACCCTCTCTCTGTTGTTTACCTTTGTAAACTTTGTTACTTTCACTACAGAGCTGGTGATGCTCTGCAGCTTTTGTTACACTGAGGCTTGGAACCTGAGAAGGCTCCCTTGCTTGAATTTAGAAGTACCTCTGTTATTAAAAAGGATTGTTGTACTTGCTTCTGTTATAGGTGGAAGTCTGTGAACCACTCTAAGCAATGGAGTTTGTAATCTATACCTGCACTAGCCAATGAGACTTGTGAGTTTGTAACCAATGAAATGAGGCTAAAATGTAACTCCACTCTAACTTCAAGAACATTCTGTAACAGGGGCATAAAAGCTGGTTTCCAACTGGCTCCTGTACCGGCCTCTTTGTGGAAAGATCGCAGGCTGGTGTGCCAGGTGGGTATCAGAGTAAGGCTGCACACTTTGCCTCTGAAGCTCCTGAGTTGACATCCATTTTCTTGGACTGGTTGTGCCGAGCCCTGAGTTGCAGCCCTTAAGCTGCACACACTAGCCTAGCCGGAGCTCTGTCGCTTCAATGAAGGTGATGGTGCAACTTAAAGACTTCTTCTTGGTCAAGAAAGTGGTGAGTGGGGAGGATGAACAGCGAAGAATCAGATGGCTCTCAGCTCTTTCTCAGAAGGACTTTTAACAAGTTACTTCCTCTCTCTGCCTTGGAGCCTCATAACCTTGGTATGAGCATACCAGTATGAACCCATACCCCAGCTTGTGCAAATCTCTGTTCCTGGAGAGCTACAAAACACCCAGAAATGGGCATCAGCTCTCTAGAGGATCTTTCTCTCCCACTCTCAGTTCATTTATTGACTTACATGCAAATTCTTTCAATCATTGAACGCCTGTTTGTCTCACTGGGTGAAATTTTATTTAAAATTCCTGTCTAGGGCAGATGCAGTAAGTAGAGAAAAATGCAAGACACTTTCTTCGGTCATTAATAAAGGGCCCCAAGGAAAAAGCTGAAGTAGCTTGGGTTAATCATTAAATGTTGCCTTATGGCCAGTTCTGAACTTTCACTGTGGTTCACGTTTGGCCAGAACACAAACGAGTTAGGTGGGTTTTACTCCAACATGAGAGAGTTACCTGTGTAGAGGCAGCTGGCCGGGCTCTCACCAGGTAACACATTCATCGGTTGTTGGCAGAGAGAAAAGGATCTCTTAGGAAAAATAATGCCTCCCTTGAGTCACAACAAGACAGAAATGGAAAAAGGTACTGTTTGATTTAGAAAACTAAAGTTCTGTCTGCCTTCAAGTTTTGGATTTCTGGCTAATTTTGTAGTGGACTTTGGTTTTTCAAAGGTGGGAAACTAGGAGAGGGAGAAAGGGGCAGAGGACAAAGGAGGAGAAGGAGACCGACTAAATGTACACTGTGTTCTTGTGTGGTTGAAAACTTTCTAGTTAAAAGAAGTACAGAGAGACTAAGTTTATCCTTAGGAAGAATTCATGGATTGATTAATCCATACTAAGAAAAGTCACATTTATTATTGATTAGATTGCTCTATTTTAAAGGAAAAGAAAAAGACATTCTGAGCATAGTTTTTTTTTTTTTTTTTTAAGGGTGAATGTTTATTTCCATGGTTCTAGGTTTGGAAGTAGATACCAAAGTGAAATATGGGTCACACAGTCAGGATGAAAATACATTCTTCTGTGCTTCGAGTATTATTGTGTGGAAATAGCAAGTCTGATCCTGTGCTTTTAGACTCCGAATTTCTGAAAAATCAAATGTTCATTCAATTCAGTTCTATTACAAATAGAACTAAAAATTTTTTTTCAGGGATTTTTGAAACTTAAGGAACACATGAATTTACTTGGAAATTATAGAGCTCCTTTCATAAATGCACACAACCCCCATCCTTATCCTACCTAGTGATGGCTGAGAGGAAGTACACCAATTGTTTTCCTAGCTCTTAGCACATCTGATGAGCATACTTTATAGTGCTGAGTTAATACAGTGATTTTGAGTTTAGGTTTATATTAATCTGTATATACCTGGATAACAATTTTATCACAAGGTTTTTGGAGATATTCTTTTTCTAATTGGGTAATAGGACTTTTGTGTTTTCTGAAATGACATGACTTCTACTACTATCAGTGTCTTTTAAAACTTCAAAATTAAGGGCCGGAGATTTAGCTCAGTGGTTCCAGAGCCTGCTTCGCAAGTGCAAGGCCCTGAGTTTGATCCCGGTAACCACAAACAATGCTGGGCATGGTGACTCACGCCCACCAGCCATCAATACCACATACCACAGTGCCGGGCGTGGTGGCTCACGCCTATCATCCCAGCACTCAGGAGGCAGAAGCAGGAGGATTGCTGAGTTCCAGGCTTGCCTGGGCTCCATAGTGAGCTCAGGGCCAGCCTGAACTACAAAGTGAGACCCTGTCTCAAAAAAACTTTAAGTGTATATTTAGTAAAATAAAATATTTTAATATTTTAATTTTTTCGAATTTCAGAAGGCCTCAGAACAGCACTAAAGAGGATTTTATATACTTTTTTGGGCTGGAAAGTGGCTTAATATCCTTTCTGAAGGGTGGGCCTCACGGTGGGAGAAGAGGCTTTAGCCAGTCTTCTGTGGATTCTGCCTGTCTCACGTGGAGGTGAAAGCTGCTTTCCTCACTTGAGGCAAAACCAAATTTACAGTATTAAAATGTATTCATCAACTAGAATTGACTGGGCATCATGTGAGATCTTTGCACAGAAAGGTTTGTGGAGATAGAAGACCGTCCCTGGGTCTCTTCAAGGAGGGTATTTTCTGAAAGATGAGTCAAGGGTGGTGCTCAGTACCATTTGCCACAGCGTGTGAACTGGAGTTTCAAACACAAGTTAAGGAGAGCTGAAATGCCAGGGAAAGATTTGGTGGAGGAAGGAAAGCCAGGCTCTCATGGAGCTATAGAAACAGTTGGAGGGTCCAGGAAGGGAAAGAAAGGCACCTAAGCAGAGGCTGATGTGTGGAGGTCATGCCTGGCAACAAGAGGATATCAGCTGCAGGACAGACTTTAAGGTAGGAAGCCACGCCAAGGACAGTTTGTAAGGCAGGATAGGTCAGAACACAACAGGAACCTTCCATTCATGCTATTCTGAAACTTAGGATTTATTTTTAAAATTCGGATTTTGTTTAATAACAAGTTAACAAAGGAGATTATTTTTATTTATTCTTCTTAAACATGTATAAAATAAGATGGGGCAATAGGAGGTGTTGAGTGGTGATGTTTTTCTGTAAGATTGATCTCTGATCCCTTTCACCCAAGCTTGGAAAGATGGTGGGTCCCTTTCAAGAAACTGGGTCATTATTTGTCTTATCTCCTTAATGTCTTCTTTCAATAGTGGTAAAAGCAATAGTATGTAAGAAAATAAATATGGGTTTTTACTTTATTTTTTTTATAAAGCACAAAAGCTATGCTGTTCCAATCAACACTAAAAGTGTTTTCAGTGCCTGAACAATCTTACAAGAACTGAGTTAACTGGACACCATGATTAGCTGGCTGATCTCTCTGATGAGCATTGAAGTACTTTTGTCAGGTGAGCAGAATGTGTTGGAATGGATTCTAAATTAGAACTCACTGCATTACCTTCCTTGAGTACTGTTATTACTAATTAAAGTATTTTGGTTGTATACTATAACATATATATTTTTTACCTGTAAGTTGAAAACAAATTAAAAATATTACTTTGGAAGGAGATATTAAAATATCTGCCTCTGTATTTACATTTTCTGTTTAATAATTGTTTTTTCTGATTAATATCTGTGGTCATACACTAAATTGTTATAGGTAGTAATGTCAATTTTTAACACTCATTGAAGGTTACTGTGATAGTTAAAAGCTTTCAGCAATAATATATAAGCTTTCCTTTTGGGCTATATGATGTAATTCTTTTTAGACTTTATTGCCCTATCATCCCTTAGGAGAAATTTGTCATGGTGATTAATGACTGCTTGTATTACAATTTCCTTTCTCAAATAATGTCTTCAGGTTTTCCTTTTTCTCTTTGTGGATTTGGTTATCCTCTGTATCTTCTTATGACATTGATTTTTGTCTATGACTGAGAATATCCGGTCATCTGTGAGGGGCAAGAATAGTCTGGTTGGCTGGGGCTGCCATAGTGGTCATGCTGATGTGATTGCTACCATTCCCCTCATGTGTGGCACATGCTAACTATACATAGGGCCCTGAGCTAGCCACAGGAACTAGGGTGTAGATCATCCTTTAATTTTTTCTGCCATCAAAATAAAAGCATGGCCCACAGATTATGTTTTCCTTGCCTGTTACCTCACCAAGGAGCTATCTGATTTTTTTCTGGTTTCCTTGAAGAGGTTTCTCTTTGGTAAGGCATGTCCAAGAGCATTATCAAAGTTGGAGGGATTTGCTAAGGTCAGGCTTAGCAGATGATCTGTTTGGGAGAACCCAATGTAGCCCACCACAGAAAGTCTATATTGATATATTTAAAGGAAATTAAAAGATCTATGCTTTACCCCTTTCTGAAGAGTCAAGTCAAATATATAGGAAATTTTATATTGATTTGGCGAATCATTCATTTATTCTAAATGGAAAACTGAATAGGTACTGAGTAGGAGAACTGAAGGAGGCACAGCTACCAGAAGTTTCTCCCCTTCATATGAAGTGGAAATATAAGAAGAAAGAGATACAAAAGAATTAAAAGAATCATGTTTTAAAGACATATGTGCATCTATGTTCATAGCAGCTCAATTTGTGATAGCCCAATTTTGGAAACAACCCAGATGCCCATCAACTAGAGACTGCATAAAAAAGATACGGGTTTTTTTAGAAAATGGGGAATTACTCTGCCATAAAGGATGACAAGTTTCAGTCATTTATGTGCAAATGGACACACCTTGAGGACACACTAAGAAGTGAAATAAATAGGGCACTAATAAGTGAAATAAATAGGTATGAGAATCTGTAGGTGTAAATGAGTTCTAGAATGTATGATAGATTTTATGAAATATTCAAAGGGAATATGGTAGGGGAAGGTAATGAAGGGAAAGAATAAATATGATTTGAAAAGAAAAAGAAAGCACATGTATATAAGGGGTGGGAGAGTGTGGGGTGGGTAGGGATATGGGTAAAAATGAGAATTAACTTGTATCATGTACTGGTACAAATTCCCCAATGTTGAGTGTGATTGTGAGCTGTATATAAAATGTACCAATAAAGAATTCAATTTTAAAAAAAGAAATAAGATGTAGTCTTTACAATGAAATATAGATGCTTGAGAGATAGCATGGATTCAATTAGGAACCAAATATGTCCTTAATGGACAAAGGAAGTTGAAATCTTAAGGTTGTCCTTGTGAGTACTGGGATTATAGATGTCTAAAATGAGAGGGGTCCAATTTCCATAAAATGAGATTTCCAAAGCTGTACTCCCCCAGTAGCACCTTGTTAGAAATGTTAATGCTGAATGAGGCTCTTCTCATGACTCCAAAGCAGACCAGATTTTACTTTAAAGTTCTGAAGAAGCTGGTGAATCAGATCTGACATTCAAAAACCATTGTTTTTCTTACTTATTTACAGTACCTCACATGAGTTTACATATGGAGCCCGAAGAAGGTAGCTTGGCAGGTGGAACATGGATCACACTCACATTGGCTGGTAAGTTTGTATTTTACCAAGTATGAATGTGTTATCTATTGGCCTCAGTTCTAAAGAAAGTCCTTGCTTTCCTTGCTTAAGGGTGAGTATACTATTCAAAGGGAATGTGGTAGGAGAAAGTAATGAGGGGAAAGAATAAACATGATTTGAAAAGAAAAAGAAAGTACATGTACATGGGGTGGGAGATTTTACGGTGGGTAGGGATATGGATAAAAATGAAAATTAACTCGTGTCATATACTGGTACAAATTCCCTGATGTTGAGTGCGATTATGAGCTGTATATAAACGTACCAATAAAGAATTCAGTTTAAAAAAAAGGACAGTCTAAAAGAGAGATGATCAGGTCGGCTTATTCTACCTTTGTAGATACTCACTGGCTAATGTCATAGTAGTCTCATGACATCACTACACATCAAAGTCCATGTTCCTCTGTCAAACTGGGGATAGAATTCTAGGAACCCTAAAGGAGATGTTATGAGAGTGCATGGCATTATGGGTTTTGGCTTTCTCCCGTTAGATGATTCTGTAGTTGCAATCTTCTAACCCGTGGCTAGTGTAGCCATTCTAGCATGGTACAATATAACTTTGAGGGTTGCATTGTTCTTTCCTGGTTTTAGGCAGGACTGTGAAGGAAGGATACTCTTTTATGAGTCTACACATAAAACAGCTCCACTATATAGCAACTATCAATGCCTTTGGAAAGGAGGAGTATTAATTTAATCCTTAGACAAAGCGAATGTCTTACAATGCCCCCATGTGGCCATGATTTTGCATTAATCTGGTAGATTACAACTGCTTAGTCTCAGATTTCCCTTTTTACATTCAGGTATGGACTCAGGTATCCTTTACCCCACCAACGGCTCTCAACTGGAGATAATGTTAGTGAATGCGGCAGACCCTGCATTGCCAAGTGTCCCCTGTGACATCTCTCCCATCTTCTTGGATGTGCCTGTGGTGATGTGCCAGACCAGGTATCCTATCTGGAAGAATAAGACTGCACAGAATGAGAGGTTTTTGCCCAACTTAGTACCCTGGAATGACATAATAGAGCACTTCCTGCTGTGACTACTATTGTCAACTACAGTTTTGGAAATTTTCTGTGTGAATACACTTTTTAAAATGTTCCCATCAGGTTTCTAGGGCTTATGGGAAGATGAAAGAGTGAGGAAGAATTTAAAAATATTTACAAGGAAGGTCTAGATGGTGCTTGCATTTGATTTTTGCTAGGAGCTTTATAGCTATTAATAGCTCAATAAAGAGTGACTCTCAGCTATTTGATGTACTTATCATTTGGAATAGGCATGATTATAATGATTGTGTGTAAATCTAAAACCAGTTAAGAAATTTTCTTCATTTCAGTTTGTTGGTAAGTTTAATATTACTATACTTCTATTGAGGAAATACTTGTATCGGACTACATGTTATCTATTGTAATCTATTGTTCTACTCAGATTTTTGTTTACCCACGAAGTTTGGCATGCCATTCTTTATGTATGTCTGAGAGTTGTTGCATGAAAAATGGATCCCTAGGGAAGGGAAATACATTGTCATTTCCTTTTGGCTTCTGTTGCCTCTTTTGGGAAGACCTGTTTCCTTCATATTTGCTCATTGAAATCCACTGACCATTCTACAAATGCCATGTCATCCCTGAACATTCCACTCAGGATAATCTCTCCTGTTTTTAAAAGAGGAAGAAGGAACCCTTTTAGATATTCAATCCCAGGATGTATATGTGTCCATAGGCTTTCCTGTGCTCTCATCCTGAAGGACAGATCTTTTTGTAATTTATATAAAGGTAGGATGTGTGTATCCTTGGTGAACAGGCTTCATCTTGTTTCTAATGACACTTGGCCAGTTGCACATTTGCTAGATTTATCCTCATAGAATTAAGTGCTTCAGGACCAGGGAGTCTGCTTACTCTCACCACGTAATGCTTATGGGGCACTGGACAATACCATATAAGTAGAAAATCCTCAATCCATGTCTGCTCAAAGAGTGTCTTACTGCACTATTGATAACTGAGCCATTATTCTCTCCTTTGGTTTCATGGTATATGTAGGAATAGATTTACTATAAGAACTTTCCAAGAGGGCCAGAGATTTAGTTTAGTGGTACTGCACCTACTTTGGAGCACAAGGGCCAGAGTTTGATTCCCTGGAACCACTAAAACAACAACAACAACAACAACAACAACAACAACAAGAGAGAGAGAGAGAAAGGGAATTTACCATGAAATAAATCAAACTCTAAGGATTTATACATTTTACCTCCTTAATTCCAACATACTAATGACATTAAGATGCACCACTGGTTTTATGTGATCTTTTTATAGAAAGAGAAATATATCCTTTTAATTATACTAATTGACTGAAAGATGGATATCAAATTCAATTAAGTGTAAAAATGTATAGGTTATCATCAGTGAAATAGTGCCATATTCATTATCATAAAAAGATATAATTGCTTTCTCTGAAATAGTCACTGCTGCATTGAAACCAGCACTGTTCGAGGATCTAGTTTTTAAAGTATGGTAATTATAAGTGGACTGAGGAGGTGAAAGATGAAACATAAGGTTTGGTTAGCCCTGTTTCACAAATGCAGGGAGAAAATCTCAAGTGGTCAAGTGAGTCCTTGCTTGGGAGTTCAAGGTTTCTGATTCCTAAGGATTCCACTCTCTGTCCTCAGATCACTACTCTCTGAAGCACATGAAGGTCTGTACTCCCTGCAAGTGCGCTCTGGTGGACAGCTGGTGCGTATCCCAGGCCCAGGACCGCAGGACAGCTGTACTTTCAAGGTGGGTCCTAAACATCTAGAAAAGTGTGTTTGCCTAGTGTCAGACTTGTGTTGACTTTGCCTAGTGTCAGTGCTTGTGTTGTCAATAAGCAAGTTATGCCAGGCAGAGAGTCTACTTTTACAGGGGAAGAAGAAAGATAGATTACATCTATGGGTTTCTAATGAAAGAAAAGTATTATGCATGTTTGTGTCAGGCTGTAGATACTTGCTTTGTGTACATTGTGTAATGTGTCATACTAACTTATTATCCTGTATTTACGGTTCAGCAACTAAGGCTCAGGGAGAGTAAATAATTTGCCTATGAGATCTGGGCAGTACATGGCCAAACCAGGATTTGAAATTGCCTCTGACCTTAAATCCACACTTAATTTGAAGCTCACACAGGAGGAACCACACAGGTTACCTCTGTGGATCAGGGTTGTGTCTAAAGCTGAGTCAGTAAATGGACTCAGGGACCTAAGTTTCCTGGTGAAGAGCCTCTCATTCTACTTGCCCTGCTGCTTAATGGTAGATTTTGGCTACTCTCTCCAATTCTAGACTGAAAAGGGCATTTCCTGGTGAGATTCTTTCTTTGGAGGGGAAAGAGAATGAGAGGGAGAGTAAAAGAACTGCTGGATGGGGTGGGGGGAGGGGGAAGAAGGAAGAGGAGGAAAGAATTAATGGGAGCAGTAAATGGCCGATTAATTAATTTAGAGCCTGACTTAATTTAGAGCCTCTATATTTATACTGTGACTTAACTTTGAGTTTGGTTCAGTCTAAGGCCCATTTCTGGTTAGCTGTCCACTAAGATGATCTCCGAAGGGTAAGCCCTAGACTTTCCTTCAAAGTGAGCTTTGGCAATGCTCCTGTTAGCAAAAGTTACTGTTTTAAAAGCAGTTCAAAAGAGCTCAATTGAGTTACTAACTGATGCTCTTTCACAGCAAGACTCCACCTTCTAAATTCATCTCTGACATAATTCAAATTATATACGTGCAAATTAGTTTTGAAATTTGGAATTTGCTGTGCACTTAACACCGAACAGTTTACTTCTGGGTCCATGAAAATCTTGTTTTCTCTAAGTTTGCTTCTGTACAGAGGGAACAGAAAGGAAAATAGTTATATCGTTTTTCCTATTAAAGGCTGTGCACCACCTCTACACAGTCTCAAGGGACACCAGAGAGTAGTGATGGCCGAGCATGCTCCTTAATCACTGTGCTCCTTTCCACCCCAGATAGTACTTTTCTCATTAAAGGATTAGAAAGGAGAGAAGGGAAGAAGAAGAGAAACACTTCCTAAAATCGCACATCAAAGAAAATAAGTGTAGTGTGGTGAATTGATGAAATCACCAGGGATGCAGTTAATGAGAGGCATTCCAAGCTAAATAAAATAGTGTGTGTCTCTTTGTTTTGGGACAGGGACTGGGGGAAACATGAATATTAAAAATTGATTCCATCTTGCCGGGCCACTCCAAAGAGCCTGCTGTGGGCATGACAAGTTTGAGCAGCTCACAGAAAGTTTGTAAAGCAGCTGGTGGTTGTGGCTTTTCCCTTCTAATCCACTGCTCACTCTCCTCATCTTGCTGACCTCACTAGGGCTCAAGGATCAGCATGCGGGAAGCTTGACTTAAGAAGCTCATTAATTTTTCACTGTCATGTATCTTGCCTAGTGGGTGACTAGGGGCTAGTTTCTCTTAGAAATGTGCCATTCTATGCTGTGTCAGTTCAGAGAGAATCATAAGTGAAGCCTTTTTTGTGGTTTAACCCTGAGCATGCTCCATAACTTTCTGAGGGCTTGGAAGGGAGCAATAAAGGAGTTGTTATTGTGCCCATAAACTTCTGGGAGAAGGATTACAGAGAGCAGTGAATCTTATATTTCAAATTGGAAACTGAAGGGTGTGCTTCTTTACTTAGTTTGAACTCTGCTGTTCTGTTTTCCTCATTTTCTAACTTGTACAAGATGGGGCAAGAACCACAGCTTTCCCTCTGTGTACTACCAGGGTAAAGTTCCAATTGAAATGATGCTGGCATGATGGCCAACCCAGTGGGGATGGGCTATTTGGCAGCCGTGGGTACATTTTTATCTTTTGGTAGGATCAGAGTCAGTTCCTAATCTATAAAGTCACAACATTCCGATCTTGACCCTCCTGCTGTCCATCTTTTCTAATCTTTTCCACGAGTGAATGAGTAGATAACCTTGATGATACACTGTATAGTGATGTGGATCAATACTGAAAACCCACACTCCACAGGTATATCAACTTTGTTGAAACATCAGTTGATTCTCAATGTCTGTTTAGGGTTGTTGATTAACAAATTCTCTAGTGTTTTTCTCCCTGAGAAGGTGGACTCCACTAGTGCTGGATGCAGACCAAACAGCACTATTTGCTGTAGTTTGTCCAACAAATGGGAAGCACTGTGGGCAGTGTGGAAGAGATGAAGTCTAGGAGTCCAGAGAAGGTGGGGTGGCTAAACCTCTTCTTGGGTGGAGTATAAGCTCATGGGTCAAACCTTGGTCTGGTCAATTATCCTCTTTCCATTCTACCTCACCTCCTTAAACGTTTGTTACTACTTTGTCTTGGGAAACTTTGAATTCTTCCCTCAAATTTTAAGTGAAAATCTATAATAAATTGCTGTGAACTGTAATCATCCTCCTTATGCTATAGAACACAAGTACTTATTTCTGTCTACCTGTATTTTGGTATCTGTTACTGAAGTCATTCCACTTCCATCTTCTTCTATCATTCCTGGCCTCTAGTTGGTCAGTCTATCCTTTATGCTTCTCCATTTCTTCATATGGGCTGTGGTGTAATTTTTTTAATGGAGTGGTAACTAGTCTTAGGCTAACCCACATGCCTGTAGGTGTAAAAGAGTTTCTCAAATACTGTCAGCCCATGTTTCCTTGCCAGATTGGGCTGCTCTATTCATTTAAAAAATTTGTGTCTTCTACATACCGGGTTATTGATTCTTCTATATGGAACTTGTGATTAACCTGCTGTATTCAAGTGGAAAGGCATTGTAATTTGATTTGGAATGCTAGGATCAGGCATTGACAACCACAGATCTCTCTTCTTTTTACCATTTTCCTCCTTTTTGAAGAAAAATGTTGCTTCACATTTTTTGAATCTTTTCAGTCATTTTTCTTAAGTACCTCTTTCATGTGTACATTCAATTATTCTTTTTTTTTTTCTTTTCTTAGACAGTGTCTTGCTCTGTAGTTTAGGTTGGCCCTGAACTCACTATGTAGCCCAGACAAGCCTCAAACTCAGCAATCCTCCTGTCTCTGCCTCCTGAGTGCTGGGATTACAGGTGTGAGCCACCACACCCAGCTAATTATTCATTTTTTTTGGTAGTTTGCTGATTCCTACCAAAATGCTGATACAAATTTAAAACACAATCCAAAATGGAACTAAAACACTGACATTTTGGGAGATGATTCATCTACTTTTCTTTTTAGTAAAATGTGTTCCTAGGTATGGCAGGTGGGAAGTCCAGATTAGAACAATATAGTGCAAGATAGATGTATACCTTGATCAAATTCCCTGTACTTCCTATTTAAAAAATATAATGGTATCTGTCATTTCTGATTTACAGAAGTATGAGGGTAAAAAGAAGTAGGCATAAAAGTGGTTTGGAAAAACATACCCATTTGCTGTTAGACTAATATTTTAGGAGGAAGGGCCAGTGCCTTTTATGTTCATGGATGTTCTAATGGAATGCTGTCTTGTAATTATATTTTCTGAACAGTTTTCTAAGGCACAGACACCTATTATTTATCAAGTTAATCCATCAAGTGGAGTTCCAGGTAAGAAATCGTCTGTCAAATTGAAATAAAAAAAGCTTATTGGAAACTCTTCTGTTTAGGTGGGTGGTCTCAATAAATAGGACATTTAGCTTCTTTGCTGATGTTGTTTTGAGAACAACTGTCAGCCTCTGGTTCTATTTTTAACCAGGTGGGCTTCACCTTTGGGCACTTTTGTTCCACTGTCTCACTTAAAAGAAATTCAAACATGATAAGAAAGAAGCCCAGCAATCAAACCAATTAGTGCCAGAGAAATGGAAGAAATAGAAATCGCCATCACTCTTAACTTTATAATTATCTGCATAATAACAAACTTTCACTAAAGCTCTATCCGTTCTAGGCTCTTCATATATATTGTCTTATTAGATTTTCATAAAAACCCATTAATAACAAGTTGTTATTTTCATTTTGACAAGTTGAGATTTGAACCCGGAGAGACCCAGAAATCTACCATTTTGCTTTGTGTTAAGTAGTGTAAACCACTTGGAAGTCTATTAGCCCTGATCTTTACTTAGGGGATTTTTTTTAGTTAGAGAACACACAAATAAAAAAAGGGCAGTAGGTAGAAGAGAAGCAGATGTGTAGAGTTGCAGGATTTAAATAAAAGAGAAAAGATAGCTACTGATAGATTCTGAAATTGCAAAATCAACATTAAAATAAAGTAGTACATACAGTTAGGACTATATCTAATTTGCAGTCTTATTCTTTGCAAATTCTCAACTCTATTTTGGGATTTTCATTTGGTTAGTGTTTCCAGAGTGATGTTAAGTGTGGGAATATAAGTTGTTAAACTGTTACATACGATTGTATCTAAATGAATAAATGGATCTAGTTATTTTTATGAGTTTGATTAGTCGTGAATGCAGAATCAATATCTAAGTTATTGAAAAATATTTGTTTTGTTTGCACATATGCATAGACACAGATTTTATGTGTATATGTATTAACTGTAGTATGAAAAATGAAATTAGCATTATTTTACTCATGTGACTTTTCTCAAAGATCAGCCTCATTTCATTAGTCGGAGAAACTAAGACATGAAAATTTTTTATTAACATAAAAAACACATGGAGATATTTGAGTTCCTGCTGTTTGAGTGTTAGAAAGCTCTCGTTCTATGGCATAAGTTTTGTTAGGGTGAGGGATGAGGAGGGAGCCGGCTTTTAGAGATGTGAAATGGGGTGTCTGTTGGGGCCTAAATCTGGCAACCTATTTCTCCCATTGAGCAGGAGTCCTGCACACTGTGTCTTCCACCTTCTGAGGGGATGAGTGTGACTTCCCTGGCTGCAGTGGTCCCTTCAGGCATGAGCTATATGGCTGCTCTTGGCAGTCTCTTTCCAGATGATTACTCTCATTTCATGTGGGAAGTCTGCCCAGTGTAGCAGCCAGCGAGATGGGGAGGAGGTGTGCAAAGGAGAGATGACGTTTTGTGAGCAGCTGGAGTTCTCTCTCTGTGGTTAAGTCCTTCACTGTGATGCAGAATCCCTCAGCGGTCATGTGGATTGGTTTAGCCATTCAGCAGCCTCTGTGAGGCTCCTTTGTATAGAAACAAAACAAAAACTCACTGATTTCCTAATTTCTATAACCTGGTATTTGTTTTTGAAATTGTGCATATTGAAACTAGAAGTCAGGCCCACTGATACTAGAAAATCAGTCGTTTAGCTCTCTTAGAATGATTCTGCCCATTTTTAGCAGAATCAGAAAACTCTGAGATGCCAGACTTTCATGAACTCTGTGACCTTTGTCTAAATCATTAGTCTCCCACTTATTCTACTCATCTACTCTTAAAATGGCTGTAATCTCACTTGAAAGGTGCCTCTTATTTCAGTGGAAGTCACCCAGTGTAAGTCACTTCCTAACATGGCAAGCATCTTAATACTGTTCTTTAATGGTATTAAGTGTTCATGAAGAAACTCAAAAGCCTTATGGATTCAGTGGCCTCATGATCCCCAGAGAGATCTGTTTCTTTTCTGCTTTTTGAGGTTTTATATTACTAAATAATCCCTCTGTCAACTGTAAACACTTTCTGTGATATAGAAGGTCAGAATATAGATGACTAAATTCTCTGTTAATAAGGCTCATCCTGTGAATTTTAATTATATATTATCTTGTTTTGTTGTGTTTGTACAAAATTTTGTCTTGTGCAGTTGCTCAGTACTATAATGTGGCTATATTTCAAACTGGAATAAATCAGCTCATGTAGTAAACTGTTTGTGAGAAGAGTTATATTAGATAACTTTCCCTGCCCCTACTAGCAGTATGAGATAGTACTATCTATTAGCAATGGGTTCTTCTTTTAAATTGGTACATTATATATACACATCACAATTACAGTCCACATTGAGAATTTGTACCAGTATATGACACAACTTAATTCTCAATTTTCCCCCTCCCCTACACACTCTACCTCCCCCTGGCCCATATACATAAGCATTGTTTCCTTTTTTTTTTAACCATCAATTTTTTTCTTTCTTCATTATTTACGCCTAAACCCCATTTCCTTTTGAATATTTACTATTGCACAATGTCAATAATGCATTCTAGCACACATTTACAACTTCAGTTTCTCATACCAGAGGGCAATGGGTTCTTGATGGTCAACTTTTTTTATCCCACATTCTCCACAGTCTCTGTTAACCACTGTTTTATTCTCAGCCTCTAGGAAACCAGCTATGTAAGGTTTCACATGATGAGATCAGGTGGTACCAATTTTTTGTTTTAACAAGTATCTAGAGGAAAGTCTCAAGAATGTGAAGCACCCCAAGGCAAATTGTTCCTAAGTCCCACTTTGGGCTGGTGGTCCACACAGAGTAGAGATGATAGTATGCAGAAATCAGCCCTACTTCCTAGATCTTCCTCCTTTATGGAACAGAGAAGAAGCCCTGT
The DNA here is from genome assembly GCA_004025085.1 of Thryonomys swinderianus. Taxonomy (NCBI): domain Eukaryota; kingdom Metazoa; phylum Chordata; class Mammalia; order Rodentia; family Thryonomyidae; genus Thryonomys; species Thryonomys swinderianus. The sequence goes on along the minus strand of PVIC010006066.1, from coordinate 38,969 downwards.
TATCTCTTCCACACTTTGTGCATAGATAATTGAATATATGTTTGAGACGTTGTTTATTTAAACCTTTCCAGTGCATCATATTGATCACTGGATCATACCATTGCCTTTAGTTTATAAGAAGTGCCGGTTTTATGCACTGTGACCAGCTTTGCCATATTGGGTGTACATACCCCAAAACAAGCAATTTTGTATATACATTTGGAATTTGAGCTATAATTTTTATACTGAAACCTTTAAAACCCTTTTTAAAACAGGAAAATTAATACACGTATATGGCTGGATTATCACTGGAAGGCTAGAGACCTTTGATATTGATGCTGAGTACATTGATAGGTAAGCATGTGTTTGTTTCTGTGGTCAACAAGTTACCTGTGTGTGGAATGACTTCCTAGGGAGAGCTTCCCCGAGGCAATACATTTCAAGCTGCTGGCACAGAATTGCAATTTTTCTCTTTGCAGTTCATGTTCCTTGGTCAGCTGGGCCTCAGCTTTTATTTTGTTAATATAATTGCATCTGGATGATTAAGCTGGTCCATGTATTTACTGACAACTAGTCACTCTAGGCTCTGTATGAATTGTATGGTAATTGTATCTGTAGATTTTTCTTCTGATTCTACCCTTCTTTCTCTCAGGCTAAAGTGAATCTTTGTAAATGATGTATAAACCTCAAAGTCATTAAAACTTTTTTGTCTAGTTGTTTATCTGTGCATTTAGAAATTCTGTTAGTGGGATCAGAAGAAAACATGGGTCCAGATATCAAGAGCTATTGAGCTTTTGGTGTTTTCTTGGAGTGATTAAAACATCAACACAACTTTCTTTACTGGAGCATTATGATGTGGAAAGTGTTATTATTAATTCATCCATTTCAGGGAGAGAAGAGAATAAAGATAAAAAAACACTGAAATTGTGAAAATTGTGGGATACTAAGCAAAATGTCATCATTCAGCAAATAAACTAATCAAAGGATTTATAAGGTGAAAGAAGCATAATCTCACTATTTACAAATTTCTAGTCAGAAATGTGATCACAAAGTATTCCTAAAATGTACCAATAAGCTCAATTTATTAAAAAAAAGAGAGACGTCACAGTGAGCCTGATTTTCCCTTCACTCCTGGATGGGTTGGAGCCATTCTTCTCTGTTCTCCATCTCTTTGATTCTGACCTACATTTCTGGAATTAATAATGGTCAATTTGTCTCCTAAGGAAATTACTCTTCCTGTTTGGGACAGAGATCCTAAGTGAATCCTTGACAATATGCTATATTCACTGTTTGGTTCCATCTTAACCTTAGCCAGTGATCTAGCCTTATAGAGGAGGAATAGATCATCTATTCAGTATAGTCAATGTGATGATGAGGACCTTTTTGGGAGGGAGGGGAAATGCTCCTTTGGCAGTGTGGATGCAGTGTGGGTCCTGAATGTGCTCTTCCTCTTTGGCTGAGAATTTGATTTAATGTCCTTTAAGGGCATAGCCCTGCTATAGTTGTGCCCTATAACTCCAGAGAAAAAGGTTCATAACTATGCTGCCTCTGATCTTTGGCATGAATATTTACTGGGAGTGTTATGTGATTGTCCCCTGTCTTTTGTTTCCTTTTTATCCAGCCCATTGGTCTTGGAGGCTCAAGGGGAAAAATGGGTCACTCCTTGTTCTCTTTTAAACAGGCAGACAGGAAGCCAGTAAGTATATTTTTTTTCTTGCCAATATGTGTGCTTTAGATTCTTTCATATGAGTACAACACACACACACACACACACACTTTTTGAAGATGTAAATCATTCATATTATTAATTGCCTGATCTTTAGATATAATGGGAAAGACACAGAAATTGATTCAAAATGCAAAATGAAGTAGAATCTGGAAGTAGCATCTTTCTTGAAAACAAATCACTAATATTAATCAAGGATTTATTTAGGTCAAGCTTACTTGAATGCTTTATATTTAGGTCACCCAATAATTTTGTGAATATATATGGTTATCAATCTCTCTTTACAGATGAGGAAACTGAGGTACACTGAGGTTAAGAAACCTGTTCAAGATTCCATAGGGAAGAAGCCACAGAGCTGGGATTAGAACTCTGTCTGACTAACCAGCCTCTGGAGCTTATGTTTTTAACTACTAGAAGGACTAACCAAAGAAAAAAGTGACTGATTAAAAAAATGAGTATCTGAATACTGTAATTCATACAGCTAACATTTTGCTGAGTTTTTATATGACCTCATCCCAGAGTAGGTAGGTTAATCTTGCCTCAAGGGCATTACAAGAATGATATCATATGGCTTAGCTTTCTGGGACTGGTATTACTAAATAGAGCCAGATTCTATAATGTAGTTTTTCCCAGTGCCTTTAGTTTGTTAGCCCAGGATTGTCCTTTTGGCATTCATACATTTTTTTAATAAGAAATTTCCTGTTCTTGTCATAATATATTTTAGAAAGAGAGGACCAAGTGGCAGTTAGAAATGAGTTACATTTTGTCTTTCACACGTATATTTGATTAGTAACATATAATATGTTGATAACTCTTGTTAGTACTGCCCCTCAGACTTTGCCTTGATGAATTAATTATCCTCAATGCCTATATATATTTTCTGGCTAAATCAGCTTCTCTTTTATGTATTCCTTTCCTGGTTAAAGAGTCAGAGCTTCTGAATTGAGTGGTTTGATAATTCTCTGTTATGTTTATTTTCTCCTTAGCTATCCTCTTCAGGAAGACCATGGTTTTGGGACGCTGGCATGTCGTGTGGAAGGCGATTATATAGGTCTGACAGACAAAAAAAATATATATATATAATTTGAAAGTCTTATTGTTTCTCTCTCTGTATGCAGAAAAAAGAACAATTTAAGAATTAGTTTTTAAGAGAATAATAATGATGATAACTATTTGTTGAAAAAGCCCTAAACAACACTGTATGTAGCAGATTCTATATAAGCTAGTTCAATCTTCACAATGACTTACAAGGTTGGTGGAACTATTTTCATTTTACAAGTAAGAAAATTTGATCTGGTAACCAATGGGTCAGGGCTTAAATCATGTTTAGTCTCAACCTACACCCAGGCTCTTACATGCTATGCAGTACTGCATTTGTTTTCATATTGTCAGAAGTCCACATTGTCAGTGTTGTTACACCTGTGGCTGATTCCACTAAAGAAATGATAGGTTGAGGTGGCAGCATGATGGCCTGGAGGTATTTGGGTGCATGATAGCAGCACTATGGCCCGGGAGCATCATGCAGATTTCTGTATCAATGTCTGCTTCTTTATGTTTCAGGCTCCCAGAACGTTAGTTTCTCAGTGTTTAACAAAGGAAAGTAAGTACCTAAGTATATGCAAATTTGCCTTCATCTTATATCGTCTACTTCTCTCTCCTTGATTTCTTTAACCTTTATAATAGATAATCTAACCACATACCAATGCATTTTCCTGACTTAAGCCAACATAATTATGTCTTGTGTCTCACTTATAGGCATTGTAAGCTTTTCAATGTGGTGCTGGTACACAATTTTGGGTATTACTTCCAAAGTAAGCTCAAATTATATGGAATATTATTTCATGAAATGTATTCTCACATTCCAGGAAGTGCCTTCTTCAACATGAAAAGGGTCTGAATTTCATCGAGCCTGAGAGATAAATTAGGGTTCTGGATTTCTGTGTGCTTTTACTTCATGTTCCTTCATTATGTGGTTTGCTAGGTATAGTACACTTGAAAGTGCATTATCTAACTGATATTAGTTTCATTGTGGTGAAATAACACCTTATATACATCCCGAAGTATGGAAATATTTTTTTCATTTTCTCTTCCTCTCAAGAATAAAATTAATGTGGGCTGGAGGGTTAGCTCAGTGGTTCCGGCGCCTGCCTCGCAAGCGCAAGGTCCTGAGTTCAATCCCGGTAACCACATAAAATGCTGGGTGTGGAGACTCATGCCCACCAGCCATCAATACCACATACCACAGTGCCAGGTGTGGTGGCTCATGCCTGTAATACCAGCACTTGGGAGGCAGAGACAGGAGGATTGCTGAGTTCCAGGCTTGCCTGAGCTACATAGTGAGCTCAGGGCCAGCCTGAACTACAAAGTGAGACCCTATCTCAAAAAAAAAAGAATAAAATTAATGTTTAAATTAATGTTTAAAGTCTACTGCAGGCCATTTTAGAAGAAGCCCTTCTCTTTCATCATTCCATTTATTGCTCTGATACCCTATGAAGTAGCTATTATTTCACAACAAAAATATTGTATATTAAAAAACATACTTTGTGCCATTGATAATGTTCTATGGTTAATGAAGGGTGCTGGCATCAAACAGTTCTGAAGGTCATTAGTGGTTAATTCATGACCATCCCTTCCAGTAGGAAATTTTAAAAGTACAATCACAGATGACTTTGTATCACAAACCACAACTTTATCTGTTTTGAAGGTCAATGATAAACAAAAGTGCGTGGCTGATCAGTGCTAAACAGGACCTTTTCTTGTACCAGACACACTCAGGTACTATTTTCCTTCATTCTGGACATTGGACCCCTGCCCCTACTTTTCACTCATCATTGGACTCTTCTTTCTTCTGATGGTTTTTCTATTAACATTTGAAGCTGTCTTTGCCATCACAGGTGGGCCTGTGGCTTTGGTTGAGATTAAGATGCTTATATCAGCTTTAGCTCCTATAGTCAGGCCTTGCTTAGTGATATAATGAGAAAGGGATCATTAACATGATTTCATCATGGCAAGACCATCCTTAAGTGTAGTTGTCCAAATGAGGATGCTGCAGATTATTCTCTTCACGTGTCTTCTTAACGTAGCAAAGACACAAAGCAGATGTGTGACCTGTGTGACTACTGCTAGTGTCACACTCAGTACTGTTCTAAATTTTTTATTTATTTTTTTGTGACATGGGGGATTGAACACTGAGGTATATTCCCAGCATACGTATTTATTTAGTAACATGGTGGCGCTTGCTAAGTTGCCTTGGCATGGTTCAAATTTGTGACCTTCCTGCTTTACCTTCCCAAATTCTGGATTACAGAAGTGAAACTTGGCCTCCAACTACTTTTACAGTAAACTTTCTATTTAATAAACTGTTACTGTGCCAGTCTTTGCTGTGAACTTGATTGGCTTGGGAATTGCCTAGGGAATTAGGAAAGTAAACTTCTGGGTTTGCCTGGGTGGTCATACAGTCATAAACATGGATACTGTCTCTGGTCTTTGGTTCCAGTTTGATCCAGTTTGAACAGGTTTTATCCAGTCTAAACTAGTTTGAACTGGTCTGAACTGGTTTGATCTTGGTCTAAATCAGTTTGAACTGATTTGATCTAAACCAGTTTGAACCGGTTTGATCCAGTTTTAGCTGGCCTGAACCGGCTTGAAACTGGCTAAACCAGTTTGATCTGGTCTAAATTAGTTTGAACTGGTCCGAACTGGTTGGAACAGGTTTGAAACTGAACCGGTTTGATCTGATTTAAAGCAATGTAAACCAGCATGAACTGGTTTGATCTGGTCTAAACCAGTTTGATGTGGTTTGAATTGGTCTGAACCGGTTCGAACCAGTCTAAACCAGTTTGAACAGGCTTGATCTGTTTTGAAACAGCATAACCAGTTTGAACAGGTTTGATCCAGTTTGAAATGGTCTGAACCAGTTTGATCTGGCCTAAAGCAGTCTGAAATGGTTTGATCTGGTTTCAACCAGCCTGAACCCGCTTGAAAAGGGCTAAACCAGTGTGATTCGGTTTGAACCAGTTTGATCTGGACTAAACCAATTTGAATCAGTTGGAACCATTTTGATCCCATTTGAACTGGTCTGAAAGGGTTGCAACCTGTTTGAACCGGTCTAAAGCAGTTTGTACTGGTTCAATCCGGTCTAAATCATTTTGAACCGGTTTGAACCAGTTTGAACTGGTCTGAACCTGTTAGAACTGGTTTGGTCTGGTCTAGATCAGTTTGAACCTGTCTGAACAGGTCAGAACTGGTTTGAACTGGTCTAAACCAGAACCAATTTGATTAGGTCTGAACTGGTCTAAACCAGTTTGAACTAGTCTAAACTGGTTTGATCAGGTGCGAACTGGTCTAAACCAGTTTAATCCAGTGCAAACCAGTTTGAACTAGTTTAATCTGGTTTCAACTGGTGTAAACCAATTGGAACCAGTCTAAAACAGTTTGAACAGGTCTGATCTGGTTTGAACTGCTCCTAACTAGTTTGAACCGGTCTGAACCGTTTTGATCTGGTCTAAACCAGTTTGAACCAGTCTAAACCAGTTTGAACCAGTCTAAGCCGGTTTAAACTGGTCTAAACTAGTTTGATACAGTTTGAACCGGTCTAAACCAGTTTGGACCAGTCTGGACTGGTTGGAACTGGTTTGATCCTGTTTGAAGCAGTTTGAACCAGTCTGAACCAGTTTGAACTGGTCTTAACTGGTTGGAATCCATCTAAATCAGTTTGATCTGGTTTGAACTATTCAGAAGTAGAAAGTTGACTACTAAAGAAGAGAATCTAGATTTTAGATTTCAGTGCAATCATAATGCTACTGAAGGCATGTCAGTGAGGTTTGCTTAGATCCCAGAAGCAATCAAAATCTAGCTTGGCTGAAAATGCAAGGTATTTCATACATCATAGAAAATCACATTCATTCTAGATAGCCTCCCTGAATCTTGACCTTGGCCTTTCTTTCAACAGGATAGTCAGAGTGTCTGAGGGTAAGTTAGAACAAGCATCTGAGGCTATGGTGATAGTGATGGCAGCATGAGAATGACAAGCCCTTGTTGAGTATAGTACAAATAATCTCAATACTTTATTTACTATGAGCTAAGCAATGCTAGCCCCACATTTTACAGGTGAGAAAACAAACTCACACCAGCAAAATAATTTGTCCAAAGGTCCTAGTGCCAGAAAGTGCAGACCTAGTTCCAAATCTCATAGATATAGCTAGCATAATCTGAAAAGGACCTTCTTTTTCCCAGCCTATTCTGAGTTTCTCTGTGATTCTGTCATCATTGCGGAATGCTGCGTAGGCTCCTAGTATCTCTGATCACACAGTGTTTTGTTTCCAGAGTCAGTGTCTTTTGGGAGGAGGACTCACATGCTAGAACTTTTCTATAGCAGAGGAGGAAATGGGGAGAGTGATCTGGGGAGATCTAGTCATCCCTTACATACCATGCTGCCAGGGTTTCTAAGCAGTCTCTTATCTGCCATGTGTTCCCTGCTGATCTGTGCTGACATCAAGCATTCATCTGATGCTCTGTCTTCTAATGGGCCTTCCCATCCCCTACAAGAAATGGCCTCAGTCTTTGCCTCTTCCTTGTCTGCTCATCTAGCTCCACATTTTTCTATGCACACACATTCCAGCAACACTTGGATCCTCTGTGCTTTTGTCCATGTTCATTCAGGTCACCTTTCACTAAATGTCCTCTTTCCTCCCTCCACTTGGTCAGCTCTAATTCAGTTCGATTGTTATCTCTAGACAATGGTTCTACCACTCACTACTTCTAAGCTTTTCTGTACTTCACAAATTTTGCTAATCTAAGGCATCAGATTAGTACTCTTGTGTACCTGCCCCTCTTAATCATACTGACATTCTTATATACAGGAACTATTTTATATTCATCTTTTTATTCCTAGTATCATAGAGTAGGTGTTCTGTGAATGTTGAAAAATATTATAAAATATTTACAATTCTTTTGAAAGTTGAAGAACTACTTACATTGTTTTAGTCTATGATTTCTGGGAGTTTTTGAATGGATAGCAAGAGAACATGTTAGTCAGGCATGGTAGTGTGTGCCTGTAATTCCAGCTACTCTGGAGGCTGAAGGAAGGGGGAGTCACAAGTTCAAGAGCAGCCTGGGCTATGCACATACAGAGATACCACCTGAAAAAAAATGACTTAATCTTTACATAAGCTAATGCAGAAAATTCCAGTGTCAATATAAAAAGTGATAAAAGCCAGTGAAGAAAAGATTGTTAATGGTGGTAAATTTTGATACTTGAGTGTGGGAAATCAGCCCTTGCTCCCATATATTCTGATTTGTTTTGGGGGCAAAGGCACTGGAAAGCATCCTCATAAAATTCATTTTGAAGTCATAATCATTTATAGTTAGCCCATTCCTCCAGTTAACCTTCAGTTTGTCTGAGGACACAGCCTATCTTTCTCCTAGAGGGAAAGGCACTTCATATTGTCAAAGTTTGATCATGGGTGAGAAGAAGATGAGAGAAAGTGTAGTTCTTGGGGATATGTGGCACGTTGCTGAGCAGTCTACAATAGCACTGTAGCCCAGGTTTACAATACCACTGTAGAGGATTCAAAGAAGTGGGAATAGCAGGGAGGACCTGGGTAGGCAGTGATGAGAAATGGGGCCTATGGCATGGGGCAAGGCAGAAAGGCACTGGAAACAGTGAACTGTCTCAGTTCCTGAGTGAACTGAAGCCTGGCCCAGAGTGAACAAAGCTGATTCTTCCATATGGTATAACATCCTCTTCTTGCCTTGTAAGTAAAGTCCTTGTGCTCAAGACATAGATTTCCTAAGAAAGCATCATGGCCCAGGGCTTTTACTCACAATGAGTGACCTGTGTGTCCCTTTCCTTTCAAATACTGATTCTGTGCAATATATATTTATAGTCTTTTTCTTATTATGTATTCTTTTAAAATGACTATTATTAGAAAAAAGTTTCAACTGTTGCTGGACTTAGACAGTTAAAGTAAGAAATAATAGCTTCTATTATTACCTTATTATCTGGGTCATATGCTGATCTATATTTGGAAGCTAACTATTTTAAATTCTTGCAGAAATACTATCTGTGTTTCCAGAAACTGGAAGCCTTGGAGGAAGAACAGACATCACAATTACAGGAGACTTCTTTGACAATTCTGCTCAGGTCACTATTGGAGGTAGCTGTACAAATGCCTGGAGTTAGATGATGGTCTCAAATGCCATAGGACCTTGGGCATCACCTAAGCTGGAGGCTGCAAGGGGAAGCATCTATTCCTTTCTGTTACATGATGCCATTAAAGTCTTTACCTGTTTGAGGCTGGGTGGAATTTTGGATCTGGCACTCTGCATGTATATTACAGGGACAGGACATCCTGCAGACATACTCACAATGCAACTTCCTCTTCTTGAGGGTGCAGGAAAAGCCTCTTCACAAAGGTCTACTACTAAAAAAGCAACCCCTCTTCTTACCTTCTCTCCTTACCTAGAGTGGGTGGGCATAAGTTCCTCTGAAATGACCCTGGATAAGGTCTCATAGTACCTGTCTAGAACCTTCTCTTCTGCCAGCTGGGATGCTCCTCTAGTTAGTGACACACAGCCCCAAAACCCCTACATTCCAGTCACATTCACCTTGCTCAGTTGAGTGGCTCAGCACATCCCTAGTGAGTCTGACTACCATGAGCTGTCCTACATGTGACTGCTCCCTGCTTTCCCTTTCCTGACTTCTTTCAATTAGGTAGCAACCTTTGCTCTTTTAGACCCACCCAGCCCTTGCCTTAAATAGGACTCTCTTGACTTCATTCCACTCCTGCCATCATATTGCTCTCTAGGTATCCAGATCTGTCAGTAATTCTGAAATTAAAACAAATTCTCCCTAGGCATCCCATGTGATCTGAGCCATGTGTCTCCCAGGAAGATTGAGTGTATCACCAGGGCTCCAGGAAGAGGTGCAAGGCTCACAGCTCCTCAGCCAGGTAAGGAAGTCATCAGAGCACTCGATGAACTTGCTCAATCATGAGAGTCTGGGAGTAGACATAAACAAGTTTCGATTCTGTTTCAGCTGTCTAACTCTTAAATTCAGTGGATCCTGGGTCTAAAATGCCATCATTAAACCTTTTATATCTGGGTTGCTCATTGTCTGTCTCAGGTGGTCAGTGACACTACTCAGCCCCATTCAGGTGTGTGGCCAATGGAGTTATGGTCAGTGAGTGCTATGGTCTAGAAAGCATATCAGCTACAATACTGTGGCTCTTGGAGTAAACACCCAAAGTGCATCCTTATACCTTATGGGGTGTGCTCTTCTGTGCTCCTAGCAACAGTAGTAGACAAGGCCAGAGACTGAGACACTGGGGGGGGGGGTGCATTTAAATGTTGTTTTACTCCCCTGTGGGCATTTGTCTGCCTGGTCTTTTGAAAAATAGAGATCTACATGACATTGCCACCAGCATATGCCTGCAGTGAGTAGAAGTGAACGGGGCAAGGTAGAAGATCCTCTGTCCTCTGCCTAAAGCTTCTGTCAGAGCTCATGGCTGCAAGCACTTTTCTGCTGAACATTAGAGCTGGTGGCCAAGTGTAGTTGAGGGTTGGAGGAGCTGGCATTGTTTCTGCCTAGATCCACAGTACTCTCTCCTGCACTGGGACCAGCTTCTGGGTAACTAGAAGCAGTGAGCTTCAGCTCCAGAGACTCTGTACCTGTAGAGAGTTGCCCTGCAGGGAGGAACTTCTCTAAAGAAAGGCCAGTCAGGCATGAAAATGCATGCAGAGCTTTGACTTGAGAATGCTCCAGATCCCAGATCTGTAGTTTTTATTTAAGGAAGGCTCCCATCCAAGGAAGCAAAACAACTAAAACAAGTAATCAGGAGAATGAGTGTTTCCCACAGTAGGAAGTGAAAAGATTGCTCCCTGAGTGGTTGTTGCTTTTGTGACTCAAGTAGTGGTGGGATAATTACTGATGGCTTTTGATAGTAATGCCCCTTCTGAAAAGTTTCTGAAGTTTCTTCCGTGGGAGTAAGAGGACACCGTGCTGTGCAAACCAGTCCACGGATGTCAGTTGGCTTCAGGAGGACATTTGGCAGTGTTTGGCAGCTATTTTGACAGTTACACCTTGGATGGTGGTGGTGCTGCTGGCATTGGTGGGTATAGGCCAGGGATTCTGCTAAACATCTTGTAATGCGACAAGGTCACCTGGCCTTCAGTATCAGCAGTGATCATGTTGAGAAACTGTAGGTTAAAGTTATAATCTTAAAATATGCTCTCCATTTTCTGGTAAACCCTTACCTGTTTTTTTTTTTGAGACAGGGTCTCACTTTGTAGTTCAGGCTGGCCCTGAGCTCACTATGTAGCCCAGGTAAGCCTCGAACTCAGCAATCCTCCTGTCTCTGCCTCCCGAGTGCTGGGATTATAGGCGTGAGCCACCACGCCCGGCATTGTGGTATGTGGTATTGATTGCTGGTGGGCGTGAGTCTCCACACCCAGCATTGTATATGATTACTGGGGATCGAACTCAGAACCTTGCGCTTGTGAGGCAGGCACTGGAACCACTGAGCTAACCCTCCGGCCCCACCCTTACCTGTTTTAGTAAATAAAAAACCATGGTGGGAGTTTGGAAGAGTGAAAATTATCACAGCAGTCCTTCATAGCACACTTACTATTTCAAGCTGTTTTGTATTACCCCCAGTGTATTATCTACATTTGTAATTTGCTTCATTTTGATGCACGAAGAAATGAAGATACAGGAGGATGAAGCAATTTGCTCATAGCTATGCATCTACTAAAGGCAGAGCTGGAATCTGAACCTAAAGTGATATGAGTCCATAGATTTTACCCTCAATCCAAATCAGTGTCTAATACTAATTGCACTTGTGCTTTTGGCCTCAGGGTTTGCTTTATATAAGACAGAAATTGATAAGTACAGCATCACTTAAAATGTCACACGATAGCTGTGTGACACATAATGAGGTGTGTACAGGTTCATAAACTGAGGTCATGGCACTTAAAAGCTTCAAGACTTGCCAGTTTCAGAGAAAAGGATTTTATGGAATAAACTTCCTGGGCTAAAACTGACCTTCAAAGATGCTGATGTGCACCTTAGGCTCTGGGTACACCAAGAGAGGTCATGCTGTGGGCACTCACCCTGCCCGCTCTCACGCATGTGCAGTGTGGTTTCCTCTTTTATATTTTCTCTAAGACTTGGCTCTTCTGATAGTGCTTCGATAGAAAGGGCTTTCTACTCCTTGATCTTTTTTTAAATTAATTTTTGTCGTTATTGGTACATTGCATATATACATCGTGATCACACTCAATATTGGGAATTTGTACCAGTATATGACACAATTTAATTCTCATTTTTTCCTGTTCCCCTACCCACCCCACAATCCTCCACCCCCTAAATACATAAACTTTGTTTCCCTTTTTTAAAATTACCATCACATTTTTTTCTTTACCCCTCATTAATCACTCCTCTACCATTATTTTCTACTTCTTGATCTTCTAAGAGTCTTTCCCTCACTATTTCTCATTCAGACCCTCTTTACAAGAGGCTGAATTCTATCCCAGGACTATTTTCTGCTTTCCAGATATTTGTAATATCTGTAGAGTATCTTGTGTGGCTTTATAGGTTTAAAGAAGGTACCTGGATTACCTTTCACTCTGTAGTTTGAAGTAGAGCTCCCCCACCCCCAGTTTGAGGAAGAATGCATCTGGTAGTTATGAGTTACACATATCTTGCAGGCAATCGAGGGCTTCTTTTTGAAGTTGGAGGTGCTGGGGGCTTGGAACTGACTGAAGCCACCCCAGGGTACAGGAGGCAGATCGTTCCTACTGCCAGTTCTTCATTTGGATTTTGGTCAAAGGAAGGACAGCCTTTCAGGTATGCTGTAGGAAAAACAGGAGTTCACACAAAAGCATATTTACTAGCTCAGGGAGACTGGGAAACAGATAAGGAAGTCTGTGAGATTTCCAGGGGGAGAATTTATTACTCCACCAAATTCAACAACAGGACTGGAGGTGTTTTCAACCCTTGTTAGTCATGTGAGTCATTCGTAGACCATTTGTAGGTTCTTGTCCAACTATTGATCAATATGTAATTTATATTTTTACAACTCTTTTCAATCTGATTTGGAAATGATTGCAAGTTGTAATGTTGAGCTGAACAAGCCGGGAAATGGATTAAAACTCACTCCAGGAGTGTACAGGAGGTGAGACTAGCTTCTGGCTGAAGCCAAAGAGGAGTGCAGGAGCTTGAAGATATAAATGAGGTGTAGAATGTATGATAGGTATTGTGAAGTAAGAAGGAAATGTTCTCCATTACAACTACACCCCTATGGAGCCTGAAGAAGTTAGATCAGTCTTCACCCATTGCCCCTCACAGCAGTTCAGGTACCTCTTCAGAGGGGGGACTATTATAGGTAGAAAAGCCAACTAGACATAAGTAGGCAGATAGACAGGGCCAGCCCTTGAAAGACTTGTGCAAAAGAGGATCTTTCTGAAGGTCAACACCATCAATGAGAAATTACACTTTAGATAGCAATGAGCTGCAGGCCTCATTCTCCTCCTAGGATGGAAGGTCAAGGTCTGGATCCAGCCCCTCCTTGAAATGCAGCAATTACAAAATCCCCAGGTAATGGGCCAGGACCTTGAACTACCTGGAGGAGTCTCCTGACAACAAAAGACCCTCTAGGGCTTGATTCCTCATTGGTGGCCCCTATTGTTGAACCCACCCACCTCAAAGTGATCCTGAATTACCCACTTTCTGGGTTCCCCTTCTGTCTCTCTTAGGCAGAAGCTTTCTCCCCTGCCCCCCCCCCCCAAGAAGGAAATGTTCAAAGGGAAAAAGGAAAGAGGGCCAGGGGAAAACAAAGAAACAAAGCTTAGCTACACGGTGGGTAGAGGAGCTGAGGGGAGGGCAGGGGAATGGGAAACAATAAGAGCCAAGACACATCATGCATTGGTACAAATTCTCAGTGATGAACGTGATCATAATGTATTCCTAAAGTGTATTAAGAAATGCAGTTTATTAACAAAAAAGTTAAGCACAGAAGAACTTACCCTTGAGGTCTCTGAGGGAGCAACACTGTGCTGAAATAATCGTCTTCTAATGAAGGTTGAATCAATTGCCAGTGTATAGATGGAGGCCCTTTTGTGGGCTCTATGAGATGTGGTTTTCTGTAGTAGCAATTGATTATAATTATGATTTTTCTGGTTAGTTTTATAATTTCTTTAATGCCAACATATATTCCTTTCTAAAGTGATCTTAAATATACAAAAAACATGAGGGTTGCTTAGACCCTGCCACCTCAGTGCTCCCAATGTACATGTGGAGGGATGGATCCTATAGGGAGGAATGAATCTCCTCCTCCTTTGGATCTTCCTCAGACAGCTGGAAGTGACTTAAGTATGATTTTTAGCTGATCTGTGACCTCCTCCAGGGACTGTACCAGAGGTCATAATTCAACTGTGGAGTGCAAGCCAAGGCGAGAAAGTAACCAGTGAAGGGAAGGATGACGTATAAGCCTTTACTAGTTAGGTACTTAACACAGAATTTATGGTTTAAAAATCATACTCATTTCAGGGTCCACTGTAATTCCTAAGATGCACCTTTCTCATAGTTTTTGAGGACTACTAATAAGGCTTAGAGAAAAACACTTTAGCTACATTTAGTATGTAAAGGAGGAGTCAGACTACCTCAACAGGCAAAAGAACCATTCTCATTTGCATAGTAGAACTTGTAGGATTTGTCCCTTTTATTATCACTTTGAGCTACAAATCAGATGGAAACTTGTTTTATATTCTTTCATTCATTTTGTGAAAATTTAGAACTTTTAAGTAAAAATTGGAATATTTGTTTACTGAATGATAAATTATTATATTCCAGTGATGGATTTAAAGGTTTTTTTTTTTTTTTTTTTTTTTTTTTTGAGACAGGGTCTCACTTTGTAGTTCAGGCTGGCCCTGAGCTCACTATGTAGCCCAGGCAAGCCTTGAACTCAGCAATCCTCCTGTCTCTGTGTCCCAAGTGCTGGGATTACAGGTGTGAGCCACCATGCCCGGCTAAAGGTTATTTGTGAAATAATTTTCAAATATAAAACTTTAAAGATAAATATGTGAGCATTAAAGCAAAACATGAAAACCTCTTTATATGGATGATTTGAGTATTTTAAAAAAGAAAACATTTTTATATTTATGTAATCAATTTTGAAATCCATTTCTCTGTTGAATATTTTCACTAGAATTTATCTTCAATATGCAAAATTTGGTTTTATTTTAAAAATATTTCATAACATACAATATTCCTTGAAGTTGCATTTTTATGGCTTTTAATTTGAAATTGTCAACAGCTTCAATAGACTTTTCTTTGGGGACAATAATTATTGCCATTTAGAAAAATATTCTGCAAGTACCGAAGGATCTGGTAAGCTTAGGGCAAATTCTAGTGGTTGATTTTGCTTTATTTCTAGTAATAATAATAATATTTAACAATGACTGAGTTAGAGTTCTAGCCTGTGAGAAGACAATTACTGAGATGACTCTGTATGTCATATTGTGGCTCATTCTAGAATGAGCTGGACAAGCATGTGCATAAGAATCAGGGTTTTTTTGGTCATTACCATAACAAAATGCAAAGTGCAGGGCAACCATTTGTTATGTTAGTGATTTAGGACTTTGTTACTCTTGCTTGACTGTGTTCTTTTGCCCTACAGAGCACGACTCAGTGGGTTCTTTGTGGCTCCAGAAACAAATAATTACACATTCTGGATCCAGGCAGACAGCCAAGCTTCCTTATATTTCAGTGGGTCAGAGGAACGCAGGATTAAGGTGCTCGCTTTCCTTTCATTTTCTTTTCTTTTGTTTCCAGTCCTGTAGCCCTGACTAAAGGAAGAATCAAAACTAAAGTGCTCATGTTCTAAGCATAATTTTAACATGCCATTAAGTGACATGGGGCTTTAAAGTTTGAAAAAGAATTTTGTTGAATTATAATGGTGTATGTTATTGATTGAGCCTTCACTTTAAGCCAGGCATTATATTTTTGTCTTTATGGTATCTATGTAAAATACATGTATTTATCCTCATTTTCTCCACATGAAAAAATTGAGGTTTTGAGGGATTATGTGGCCAATCCGGGGCCATTTGGGTAATAATAAGAGGCAGGGTTTGAAATGATGTTTGTCTGACTTCAAACTGAATTTGGGCACTGCTGTAGCTAGCCTCACGCAGAAATCTAACCATCAACTTTGAGGATAAGAAAAATTGCCTCTAATAAGCAGCCAGAATTTACATGTGAGCTAGACAAAGAGCCATAATATTTTCATAAGCTTAATTGATTTGCTCATTGGTTAGAAAAATGGTAATGGTTTTCTGAAGTAACTGAGTTGTTGGAAAAGTCTGACCAGATGAAACACCTCAATGTTGGTGGCTTTGCAGATACTCATTATTTGAGAAAAAATATGCCTGAAAGCTTCATAATGTTGATTCTGATATACTTACTGGGCATAGGTGAAAGTGGCCTCCATTCGAGTTGGCACAGCTGACTGGTTTGACTCCTGGGAGCAGAAAGGGGGTGAAGGGGCCTGGCAACAGAAGTCACCCAAGTTGGAGCTGTTGGGTGGAGCCAAGTACTACCTGGAGGCAGAGCATTTTGGAATAGCCCCCAGCAGAGGAATGAGAGTTGGTGTCCAGATGCACAACACCTGGCTGAATCCTGACATGGTCACCACTTACCTCCGGGAAAAGCACCAGATCAGCATCAGAGCCCAGAGACTTCCAGATGTACAGGTCTGCCTCTGTTTCTTGTCCTATGGAGTTGACTCTAGAGAGAGGACAGGGTCCTTCCTTGCTCACAGAAGGGTACTAGTTGAGAGGCAATGGACTTGAGTTACAACTCTGGTGACAAATGTATAGGATTTCTATTCAACTGGGCAATATTATTGTGATTATCCATTGATATAGTTTTAGGAATTTAAGTTACAGGTCAGTATTTTTCTTTAAAGCTTTTTCTTCTGAGTATAAAGTTTTTTAAACACACACATGCAAACACACATACACACACATGGACAAGCTTTTTGACTGATTCTATTTCTAGTTGCCTAGGCGCTATGCATTCTAAGTCTACTTTTTAAGGGCTTTGTATGTGCCCATATTTTTATTGAACAATTTTGTTGTAGTTATTGTTCACTTTTCAATATATGAATACAAAATAACAAATGATAGAACAGATGAAAAGCTACAGAAAGCTTTCTCTAGAGCACATTAACGTGTCCTCCAGAGAATGTGTCAGAGGCAAAAGACTGTGCAGGTACCAGGACAGTGGGTGTCACAGCCTCCAGGCCACCCCTCGGAGAAAGCATTTGCAGAGGAGGACTGAAAATGTGGCAGACCTGATGTCTCAGACTCTAAGAAAGGGAACACAGAAAATAGTGAGGCAATATATCCCACAAAGTGTTTTTATCAGGTGATGATACTGTACTTTTTTCTAAATGGTGAGGCATTTAGAAAACTGCAATGATAATAAAATGGAACCAGCAAGTATAAGAGGTCTTTCTGTGTTCCTAATCTGTCTCTTAGCTTCACTGCCTACCTTTAGCTAGTTTTCTCTCTCTTGACTCCTTAGATGCTGAATGTATCAGGCAGAGGAGATTTTTTCCTTATTTGGGCCAATGTGACCAGCCAGCCAATTCCTACAAATGCCACAGCCCAACAGGTGGGATCCTTCTCCAAACTGGAGGGGTGGAGGCAGGAGGACTAGGGGTAGTCTTCATATCAACTGTATGGTGTGGTGTTTCCTTCTAAATAGATTCAAGCCACCGTTGAAAAGTTGCTTGCTGTAAAATGCAACCTGGAACCACTTTCAGCAAACGTCCTACTCCGGCTTGGCTTCGAACAAGGTGCTCCTGCAGGAGTTTTACTTTCTATGAAACAGAAGCAGGCAATTTTCAGTTCTCCTCCAAGATGCAAACAGAATCAAATAAAAAATATGGAGATGGATTTAGGACCATGGGTGACCAGCGAAGTCACTTCATGGTCTGGAAGGAGGGAGGGAGGGGTAGCGGGAAAGAAAGGAGAGCCTGTCCTGTTGAGCTGTGAGGGGAAGAAAGTGTGGCCCTGTTCCCACACTACACAGTGCAAGATGGTGGTGAAATACAACTTGTAAAATCCCAACTCAGAATGCTTCTAAAGCAATTACTACCTGAGAAAGTCATAGAATTTTCAAAATATGAAGGTGTTTTAAAAATTCTACCAAGGTGAACTAAATTCCAGTTAACAATATTTCTTAGTTGGTGTTGGTGTCTTGTAATACAGGGAAAATGGTAATAGATGTCTTGTGTTTGGAGTGAAGCCTAAGGATGCTCATAGGTGGAGCCTTTGAGTTGGGGTACACTGGCCACTTGAGCCCTGCTTGGTTCTCCCAAGAGTGAAGGACCCAGATCTCACCAAATACACACCCACTCCTTGTCTTCTCAGTCAGAGGCTGTGTCCAGTTTAACATCCATGCTTGTCTTCCTCTTTTATCAAACTATATCCAGGCCTAGAAGGCTCTACCTCTGATGGGGACCTCACCAGTGGGACAGAAGCCTTCTGTGGCAGGTTCAGCCTCCGTCAGCCAGGGCACCTTGACCTGATCCCTCCTGATGTGCAGGAGGGCTATCGGCTGGATCAGTACTCACAGGTGAGCATAGTTCCCAGGCTTCCAGCCAGTTGTGTTGGGAGGGGTGAATCTATAGATCAGAGATGAAAGAACAGAAGCACGATGGAGCAAGCTGTGATTTGCCCAGCGCCTTTTGGGCTGAGACTCTGAGTGTCTTAATGGCTGTTTTAGGTATGGAAGATGTACCTGCCCCCACTGTAGAGTTGCTGCCTAGAAATGCCTTGTACTAGCTTTAATGATAAAGGCTATGGATGATTTTACGTGTCTAGAATTGTGTTTGATCTCTATGTGTAAGTGCAGACTTTGCATTCTGGTTTTGAATCGGGATCCTCTGTGCCTTCAAGGTCTTAATTCAGTACATTGTGCCTTAGTTTACTCAAGTGTTAAAGGAATAATTATGTGGTCAAACTCTGAAGTATGTAAAGAAGATTAAATGAGACTTCCATAGAGGGAAAGGGACAGTGGAGCCTAGTTGTTGCTATTATGGTTAATGTTATTGGTGGATTGAAAGATATTTCTTGAACACCTTTTATGCCCTTTGCGTTAACTCTACTTCTGTCATAAAAGAGATGTGGCTCACTTGTCCTTTGTGATCTAGAGTGAATCTTTTTGGTGTGGTAGCAATTTTGGGTCTTTTCCTGACCAAGTTAAAGTGGGAGTTGGGGATAAATGGTTCTGGTCTGGGCCTTGCCTGTCCTCAGCCTCATCTCTATAGCAGGGCCTCCCGAGGGGAAAGTGGCTTTGTGCATTTGGAGTGAGTTGGAAGTGAACAAAAATATGGCTGGTAGTAACACCTGGGGAAGTGCTACTGGCATCTACTGTAGATTGCAGAGGCCAGAGGTGCTGCCGAAGGTCCTGTGACTTCAGGACAGCTGCCTCCACAACAAATTACCCAGTTTGCACAGTGTCAACTGTGCCTGTGTTGAAAACTCCTCTTCCAAGGTTTCTCCTGCCAAATAACTTTGTACGTGAGTTAGAAGGGAAGGACATAAGGGTGTCAAAGGATGGTTCCGAGAGGACGAGTGACTTGCTCAAGTCTGCACATTAGGCATAGACTTTCTATTTGAGAGTCTCTACGATCCTCAGAGCAAAGCCCAGTGTTGGACAAAGCCCGTTGTGTTACATTTTTTAAAGGCCTCAGCAGAAGTGTTTGTTATGTCTTCCCCAGCATTATTGAAGTAATAACATGCTCTGATGTATTTCTGTCTACAGCTGGACTGATAGGCTGTGGGGATACTGGAGTTTTCTGCAGTGTGTCTCTGGGTCTGGAGATGTGGAGTACTCACTGCACATTGTTTAAAAAGTTGATTTTTGCCATAATAGAACTGAGGGGCTCATTTGGTGTCTGTAGCTTTGCATGGCACACAAAGGCCAAAGGAATGCCATCCTGAGGATGACAGTGTCTTTCATCATCGGCTTTCAAAACATCACGATGAATAGCTCCTGTGACTGGAGACTCTCAGGGAGCAGCCCGAAGAGGTAGCTATGCTGCAGGGGGTAGGATGGGGGCTTTGCCTACCGGAGGAGGTGGGATTGGCTGTCATGCAGGATGCAACTAACAATGTAACATTTGGGACTTAACTGACTCGGGACTTTGAACTTACTCTGTTTGACAAAGTACTGTAACTCAAGAACAGGTAGCTGTCAAGGATGCAGCTGCTCTTAGCAGGACTCTGACATTTCTCACAGGCACTGTCACAGAGTATCCTATCTGGGAGAACTTAGGGGGCATTCTTTGCCACAGGAGGAAAATTGGGACCCAAGAATTCATCCATATGCAGCCAGTTTATGATTGTGAAATAAAATTAAGGTACTTTGATCCCTGGAGTCAGTGCATTTTGCACCTATTTCTTGGTGTAAGTGATTTTAAACCTAAATAAGTTGGTAAAAGCCAGGAGCATCCATCTTCCCTACAGTTAGAACCTACCATATATCCCACCTAACATGCATGGTTAGATTGTAATTTGTAGACACTGCTGACACCGCGCTGTGAATGAATGAATGATGATGGACTTCAACTGTGACTCCTTAGTGTGACGGCCACAGTTGTGTGGAGTGCATCTCGGGGGGATGTCCCGAGGCACATGGCTGCATGGGTCTGGGGTTCACAGTCTCTCTCCTGGCTGTAGAGTGCTCAGGAAAGGACTGCAGGTCTTACCAGAGGGCCCCCTCCCACCCCGTGCTATTTGCAGCTGGCAGTTCACTTGCACTGATCTTTGGGACACGTGTGTACGCCGCTCCAGGGAGCTGCAGCTCCCTCAGGCAAACGCTCCTGTGTCGGTTCATCAGATTGCCCTCCGCTCACTGGCCCCGGGGACAGGCCCACTGTATGTGGATGAAGTGATTATCGCAGACACCAGCTTAACAGGTGAGAGCACCTCTGCTGTCCTCCATGGGCTTGTCTTCAAATTCCTGCCTTCGATTTCCTGGTAGAGGCTACTGTCCTTTTAAAGAGGAGACACATGATTTTCCACTTGTCTGCCTCTGTTCTGCAATCAGGTGGGGTTACAGTTCTTGCCTTTGCTTCTTCATCTCTCTAATAATTGCTTAGTTTTATTATTTACTCACTGTGTTCAGGACCTATAACAAGTGCTTTCTATTAAACTTCAGTTAATCTTCATAGCAATTAATCATAGTATTGTTAGGCCAGCAAGATTTCTCCATCTTTCCTCAAGTTAATATATATGTCAGATTGAGTGCTAAAAGATATAGAGCAATATTTGGTCATGCATCTGATTTACAAGCTTCAAGAGGCACAGAAAAAGGTGACAGTGGCCCTTTTTAGTTCTTAAACTCATTAAACTTCCTGCCATGTGGATTGCTGTCATTCATGTATGTCGTGATCTACAAGGACAGATGAGAAACCACGTCTTACGCTGATTGGCTGAGTGGTGACCTGACAGGGGCAGGAAGTCAGGATGTGAGCAGTGGTGTCTCTGAAAGCAAAGACTGGTTCTGCACATGCCATCCTTTGTGTACGTGTGCCCTGTGTGCTGAGCACACCCCGAGTGGAAGCAGCTGTGCAGCCCTAAAGCTGCCAGGGGTCCTGGGCAGGGAAAGAGGAACTTGGGGCCCCTAAATGTGATGGGCATCTGCATAAGAGGACTGCCTCCAAGAGCACTGTTGGTGACCTTTGGCTTACTAAACTGCTGTGGGATCAATCATCTTCTTAAATTCTGACCTTGCATTTCCTTTTTGGTACTAAACCCAGTTATGTATCTCCTGCCTCCTCTCCCTTTATATATCAGCAGATGGGTAGGGATCTATTCTTTAAGTGCACATCTTCGTCTCAAGTGAGCCGATACTAACTGGATCACTGGTCTCTAGTTTCCCAAGATGATTCGGCAACAGCTCGTCCAGGCGGGAATCTGGTCGAGTCAGTCTCTGTGGCGGGATCCTACCCAGTCTTCAGTGTATCCTCCTGGATGACAGGCTGCAGCGCGGAGCTCCCTCTCATTGAGGCACGGTAGGGAGAGGTTTGTCCACGCTGCTCCTCAGGACTGACTGTGGGGGACCCAGAGGTGGGACTGTGACCGTAAAGCCACCTCTGTTACCGCTTAAGGTGGAGTTCTCCTCTCAGGACACAGAACTAGCCTCACTTAGAAGTCCTGTTCACACACTGAGCACCATCTCAGATCTTCTCATGCAGTTATTTCGGGGCAGGGTGTAGAAATTTGCACTTTTAATGATTTCCCTGGTGGTGCTAAGTTTGCTAGTGTGGGGACTATGTTTAAGAACTAATTTCTATTAAGTTCGCTAATAGTGTTGATATTCTATGCTGTTGAGAGATTCAGATTAATTGTATTTTCTATTTATTCCCCTGATTCCATTTCCCATATATTGATTTGTTGAAATTCTTTGAAATGAAAAGAAACACTGATCTCTAAGAAACAAAAAAATTTTGAGAACTCACCACCAGATGGCACTACAGCCCCATAAATTTGGCTTCTCAATAATTTCTAGCCAAACTGCAAAGCAATAACACAGGCTTGCTTTAATTCCCTTAACTTTTCACTTAAACCCAAGTAGGATTTGAGGAATCAAGGCGCTCCACTTTTTACATAGGTACTATGTTGTTGTTGTCCTGGGGCTGCACACGGGAGGGTGAGGTGCAGAGTCACACATGCACACTGGAGACTCGGGAGGTTTCTGGAATGCTTCTGCTTAATAAATGCAGTGTAGGGTGTTATATAGCACAAGCGGTGGGAGGGGGTTTGTGGTGGCTATTGGGGATTGGTCTGTAGTTGTCAGAGGAGGGGCCCATTGTTGGGGAGGACCAGGTAATCTTTGGCCGGGGGGTGACCTTTAGCTCAATGCTCACTTTGGTCTCAATTTAGTCTACCTAGGGCTAAGGGCTCTCCTAGGATCTAGGAGACTGGCATGTAGTGCAGTTGGCTCAGCCAGACCTGGATTTCACCATCATCTCCTCCCCTCTGTTTAGACCCGATGGCCTTTGCCAACCACATGACATTTTTATGGGTTTGGTCAGGGAGGCTGACCCTAAAGTTAGCCCACGAGTCCATAAACCTAACTTGGACTAGCCCATTGTGAATCCCTCCCAAATGGAACCGCAGACATTATTAAAGGTAACTACATTGAAGGACTAAGTCCATTTGAGGCTGTAGGTTGACAATGGCAGCATAGGTATCATGGTAGAGAGCTGAAGTTTGTCCAAGGGCATGTGTAGTATTTTGAGTGAGTTGATTAACAGTGGCAGCAGGGGCGATCTGGTTGTGCAAGGTGATTGAAGCAGTGGCAGCTGCGGAGACTGTGGTGACTACAGACACAATGACAGCGATGATAGCCGAGGCCCTCAAATCACGTTTTGTGTGGATGAAGGATAAAGTTAAACAGGATGTCACCGCACAACCAGTCTTCAGTAAGGGGTGGGCACACAGGTGCTGAAAGGCAACACTGTTGAGTAGGGTGTATAGGACACAAATAGGAGGTCTCAGAGATGCCAAAGAAGGATGCATTGGCCCCAAGAACAAGGAAGGTGGGTCAATGGTGGCAGTCTTTAGGTTGCTAGGGTAGAGGAAGAGTCAGCTGGGAGTTGAGGTAGAAAAGCAGATAGAAGAAGGAGAGAAGATTCCATGAGACGAGGTGGATGCCATCGATGACTACAGAGTAAGTGGAGGAATTATTGCTAAAGGGGCAAGGAAGGGAGGAATTCCAGTCACTCGTGACTAGAAGAGGGGGGTTGGGAACTAGGGTTCATACTTATGTGACCCTGGCCTGGGAGTTGGCGGTGAGTGCAGCACACAGGAGGACCACCAGCACTGGCCCTGGTATGGGGTGGGGGGATTCCCCAAGGGGCCAAAGCACAAGCTTGGTCATGGAGGTCCTTTATATCTCTCTGGGTGGTCTTATTGGGGCATCATGGTGCTGGGTGGCATTGACATTTTTTTGCCTGTTCCTGAAGCGATAGCCTCCTCATTTGGCCGATTGGTGAACCGGGTGGCGGTGTAGGGCTTGACATCTTTTGTAGGGAGCCACCATTCCACAGGCTGAACTGCTCCCAGGAGTTGCGGTCCAGGCTTGGGTTGAGGTAGAGAAGGCCAGTGTCTTCCACGCGGATCCAATCATTCTTTGGAGCGGGTCGTGGTAGATGCCATGGAGGTGCTTCCCAAGGTGGAAGCGGTGCACTCTCTGGGTGTGTCTCGCAGGGCCTGCGCGTAGAGCAGCGGGGGCCGGGCTTGCTGGTCCAAGTTCCGCCGCTCCCAGTAGGTGTCCCTTGGGAAGTAGGGGCCCAGAGGTGCTTTTCTGAGCAATGTCAGCAGCAGCAGGAGATACAGCTCCACAGCACTGGATGTTGCCTTTGCCATTGCCTCTGGTAGCTGGGGATGTGGGTCAGAAGCGGTGTGCAGGTGGGGCAGTTTAAGGGGTGGGGCGGAAGGAGGGGCCGGTGATCCGTAGGGGGCGGTGCCTGTGTGTCTGCTGCCGGAAGAGAAGAGCCGCCAGTGCCATTTTGGGATTGAGCAGAGGAGTAGAGGATATTTCCCAGACTCAGAGAGGTGAGGTCAGTGGAAAAAAGGTGGAAGGGGGCCCAACACGTTAAAGAAGCAGCCTGCTGAGCCGCAGGGAAGAGGAATTTCCCACGAAGGTGGGGACACTCACCTGAGGGGAAGCGGCCTGCTGGGCCACGGGGAGGAGGAATTCCCCACGATAGTGAGGGTACTCACCCAAGAGGTGAGTCGAAGGATTACCTGAGGGCCCCAGATTTGGGTGCCAGTTGTCGTCACGGAGCTGCACACAGGAGGGTGTGGAGCAGAGTCACACATGCACACCAGACCCTGGGGAGTTTTCTGGACCGCTTTTGTTTAAAGAATGCAGCGTAGGCCGGGCGTGGTGGCTCACACCTGTAATCCCAGCACTCGGGAGGCAGAGCAGGAGGATTGCTGAGTTCAAGGCTTGCCTGGACTACATAGTGAGCTCAGAGCCAGCCTGAACTACAAAGCGAGACCCTGTCTCAAAAAAAAAAAAAAAAAAAAAAAAAGAATGCAGCGTAGGGTGTTATATAGCACAAGCAGTGAGGGAGGGGGGGTGCGGTGGCTATTGGGGGTTGGCCTATTGTTGTCACAGGAGGGGCCCAATGTTGGGGAGGACCAGGCAATCTCCTGCTGGGGGTGTGGTCTTTAGCTCAAAGCTTTGGTTTCAGTTTAGTCTACTGAGGGCCAAGGGCTCTCTCAGGACCTTAGGAGTCTGGCCTGTGGTGCAGTTGGCTCAGCCAGACCTGAATTTCACCATCACTATGTATGCGTGTGTGTGTGCATGCGTGCACACACACCCCCATTCTTTTCTTCTGTATTTCAGAATGAGTTCTTATACCTAGAACATGATAGTGTTTTAAAGGAATGTAAACAATTTGTGTTTCACTTTTATTGATTTATTATTTGTTTTGTGACCCTATGGTTGGTAAAGATGCAAAAACCAACAACAGAATGAAGAAGTGAGAAAACTTCAGCAGTAGAGAGGGAGCTATCACATTGGGTGGCTCTAAATACCAAAGATATTAAATTTGAAATGACAGGTTAATTTAGGTTCCTCTGAGTGGGATCAGACCTAGAGTGGTCCTGCCAACCTTCCCTTATGAGCTCACCTCAGTCCCTTGGCTCCTCTGGAAGTCTCTGGCCTAAATCTAACAATCTCATGACTGGGTTTTCCTGAACATGTAGCCCCTCCCAGGTGACATCACTCCATTGGCCACTCCTGTGTTTAGGTTGCATGCCAAGATGCAATGGTTCAAACATACTCTTAAAGAAACTGCGTATATCCATTGTTGAAAATTTGGAAACCAAAAATAAAAAGATAAAAGATAAAACACAATGCTGTAAGATGGTATCTGTTAACATATTTGGTCTATACATGAACTGCCTTTCCCCCAAGTTATATTTACACACACACACACACACACCAGGCTTTTAAACCTGAGACTGAAATTGTATCATACATATTATATATGTAGCATATTCTTTTCACCTATTGGCATAGGTTGAATATTTCACAAATTCATTAAATCCTGCTGAAATTATTTCTAACGCATTCCTAGTCTACTTTGGTTTCTAGAACAAAACAGTAGAGATGAGGCACCTTATCAACAGCAGAGACTTATTTCTCAGTTTTGGAGGATGGAAACTCCAATGTCAGGGCTCTGACAGATTCGGTGTTTGGTGTGGGCCTATTTCCCAGTTCATAGATGACACCTTCTCACTGTGTCCTACATGGTGGAGAGAAGAGGGTCCCTCCTGGAGCCTATTTTGTAAGGACACTAACCCCATTCCTGAGGCTCTATCCTTATGAGCCAGCCACCTCCCCAGGGGTCTCACCTCATAATGCCATCATGCATGGGGGTCAGGAATTCAGCATGTGGATGGTGGGGGACACCAACATGCAGACCATGGCAGTGGCCTGTTGCATCCCATCTCACATTGTGTTGAAACTTTTGGGCCCACATATATGAAAATCAGGATTGGGCAGGGAATGTCTTTGTAGAGGGGATCTATGTAACACTGCAGTTAGCTAGAGGGGCCGTACTTTAGCTGGAGCAGTACCTGTGTAGCAGAAACACTAACTTTTTGTTTGAATCAGTAAGTGGAACTAGAAAAAACCAAGTTCTCTTTGAACTCTTCAGAACCAGAACTGTGGTGGCTGAGGTTACTTGTTGCTCTTCATCTCTGTTCTCTCAGAATCAGTATTTAGTGAAGGGAAGATGCTCTTAAAAATCCTAATGTTTCTACTGTACTGTTTCAGCTGTGACAGAGAGGGACACTCAGTATTTGGGATCTTGGGCTCATGGCCTGGAAGCAAGGGTGATGAACTGGTCTTTGAAATGGAGCTATAGTGTATTTGGGTTGATGTATCTTAATGGCTACTGTGGTTAATGTTTTGTTTTTGACACACTGCAGTTCTGTGCCCACTGAAGGAACAGAAGACTCTAGACTGGTCCAGGTGACAGCACAAAGACTGCAGAAGACAAGTCCACCTTTGGGAGGGCACTTCCGCATCCAACTTTCTAACACAATAATTCCTGGTAAAGGTGCAATTGTGGGGTGCAATACTTCTTGTTTATATATTTAGGGGCATTCCTAGGCAAACAACATCCTATAAAGTTTCCCAGAGGTTGATAGTTTTAAATTTATTTATTTATTTTCTAGTATCTGAAAGGGTTCTTAAAATTAAAAATCTAGAAAGGGATTTATATAGTTATAATCCCAACCCTAAAATTTTGCACTTATGAAAATTGAGTGGATGAGGTTCGTGGGACTGTCATAATAAATTATGACAAAATTGGAGAAATTAACTTAAAGAAATTTATACCTTTCTGGTTTGGAAGTCCAGTAGCCCACAATTGGGTTGTTGGTGGGGCCACATTTACTCTTGCAGACTCTGGGGAAGGACTTGCTTCCTGCCTCTCCTGACTTCTGGTGGATGCTAGCATTTTGTGGCTGTGGCCTCATCAGTCCACTGTCTACCTCTGTCTTTTATGAAACTTTGACTCTTATACAGATATATGTATATGATTAATTTATGGCCTACCTGGGTAACCTAGGATAAACTCCCAGGATCTTTAGCTACATCTTTTGCTACATGAGGAAGTTCTCTTGCCTTCATATGTTCCGAGGGTTAGAATATCAGCATATCTTTTGGGGGACACCCTTTAAACAGCTACACTGAGACTTGCCCAAAGGCTACATAAATAGTTGACAACAGGAATCTGAATGCGTGTGTGTATGTGTGTGAATCTCAAGTCAGTTTTCTAGACTAAGATCAATGGTAGCAGTGTCCTCCGAGTTACTTATGTGATAGAAATGTTGGAGAGTCAGAAAGGGGGCAGAGAGGAATGCAGGAGCAGTTATGTAAAGGCTGGTACACAGTTCAGATCTTCCCTCCTGAGCAGACATAACAGGCTTGCAGGTGGGAGAAACAGGAGGTGTTTTACACTGGTACAGAAACAGGACATTTGAAGGCCCCTCAGGTCTTGGAGTCTGATAGATGTGTGAGTGCCATGTGCTCTCTCTCCCTCTGAAGCCCATCCCTGGGCTGTGTGTCTCTTTCTTGCAAACAAGACAGATGATGTGTAGAGACTTTCTGATGCCAAGTTTTACTGCGAAAGCCTCATATCACTGCCTTCAAAACTCAAGGAGAGTCAGCTTTACCTGGTCTTTCAAAGTGGAGATGACCCAAATTATGTATAACTATAGAAGAGGTGTTTTTTAAATGGTGAGACTTCTGGTTGCATTGCAGGAATAAAAAGGTACTTTATTAACCTTTTGGGGCAGCATGGAAATCAGGAAGGCAGCTCTGGAGTGGGGAGAAAGTAACTTGCGCTTTAATCTAAATCTGTTGTCTTGGCTTGGTGAGCTTTTGAATATCACTAGGTTTCATTTTCTTCATCTTTCAAGTAGGCATTAGGGCACCAAATGACCCACCTTATAGGGCTTTTGGGAGCAGCTAATGAAATGGAAACTTCTGGTAAAGCATGAAGTAGGGTTCAAACACAGAGCTTTGTTTTTTCTCTGTGGAGATGTGGAATGGGGAAGCAGGTGGTTGGGCTTAAAGAAAATTCTAATAGAGAAACCTAAGTTAAATGCCAACATTCCTCAGCTGGGTTGGTTAAGTTTTATGGGTGTCAGCTGCTGTATGCCTCTCTACTTCTTGTGAAAAGTGGCCAACTTTTCTCCGTTCATAGGGCTGGCTAAATTTTTCCAGGGAAAATTCAGATTTAATTAGACTTTCAGCCATTACAAAGGTGTCTAAAGTTAACATTTCAAGTTGATAGTTGAGATTCTTTTGTATGACATCTCTGCTTGTTCTGTGACACAATGCAGAGGACAGGGTATGGCAGTGTAAGAAAGTGGGTACCTGGGCCGGAGGGTTAGCTCAGTGGTTCCGGCGCCTGCCTCGCAAGCGTAAGGACCTGAGTTCGATCCCCAGTTACCACATATAATGCTGGGCGTGGTGGCTCACGCCTGTAATCCCAGCACTCGGGAGGCAGAGACAGGAGGATTGCTGAGTTCACGGCGGCTTGCCTGGGCACCATAGTGAGCTCAGGGCCAGCCTGA
>PVIC010006065.1:0-55461 GCA_004025085.1 Thryonomys swinderianus | reverse complement strand
ACAGCCGGACGTGGTGGCTCACGCCTGTCATCCCAGCACTCGGGAGGCAGAGACAGGAGGATTGCTGAGTTCAAGGCTTGCCTGGGCTACATAGTGAGCTCAGAGCCAGCCTAAACTACAAAGCGAGACCCTGTCTCAAAAAAAAAAAAATTATTTTTAAAAACAAAAAAGTAAGAAACTTTATAGCGTACACTGCTTAGATTTGAGCATTTACATTTTGCTGCATTTCCCTACCCTCTGCCTCTCAGTTTACTTCTACTCACTCATAGGCCTGGTTGACCTTTTCATGCATTCCGAAGTGGCAGCACCCTCAGCTTTCTGTAAACCATTCCAGCGTCTCACTCACCGCAGAATTCCACCGTCGCCGCCGTATTTCCTGGGTCTACTGACTCCAGTGTACGAGGAACAACTGAGCTCTGTTTTCACTTCTGCCTCCGACCTTGAGTGGAAAGGCGGCCTAGCCTGTGAACGGGGCCATCTGGGGAATCTGCTATCTCAGAACAGGTCCCCGTCTGCTGTGTCCGGCAGTCTCTTGACTTTAAAGTTCCTTAAATTCCTATGACGCATGACTCCACTCGTCTACCTGCTCTCAGGTAGCTGGAGCTCAAAGGATGGGTTATTTTTGCTACCTGGACAGTGCTAAATATATAGAAAGTACTGCACATAAAATTAACATTGATTATTAACATAGCAGTTAGGTAAGGCCATTTATTCCATATGAATTCATTTGAATGCTCAAATGTATATTGCTTTGTAAAGAGCATTTCATAGTTTACACATTTTCAAAAAAAATCAGTTTCTAAAAATACTGAGGGCACCTGCTCTCCTGCATCCCTCCTTCTACACCCTGCATGAGTCATCTCAGACTGCATTAGTTTTGTCTGCCACATCCCACCACTAACTCATACTTAGCCTACTTCCAACAAAACCCCATTTATTTTTCCCCACATTACACTTTTACTGTAGATCATTTTTGTTTATTTGTCTATCTTGGTGATTAGTGAAAAAGTTTGCCCATTAAGCTGAGTCGGATGCATCATTAACCAGAAAAAAATAGAAAACAGGTAGTGAAAAGTCAATAGTTGGTGATATTTATGATATCTCCAGTGTGTGAGCAAAAGATAGATGGTTGTGACTTTTGAACTCTCGTCTTAACCTTCCAACCCAGTATCTGGAAGTCTCTAGCAGGTTACATCTGCTAGCTACCTTGCCGCACAGAAAAATCCCCTAGAGAGTGACATCTTCAGAAAAGCACCTTGGATTCTCCCAGCCTCTGTCCCCTCAGCTGCCTTAGTACTGAGTTTGGACCACATTTTCCGCACTGCCTGAACCTAGCAGGTCTTACTTTGCTGGAACACTCAACATTATTGCAACTCAACTACGTCAACATTATTTTCTTTTTGGGAAACAACATTCTGAAACGCTCAACCCTAAAACTTCTAATATACATATACATGCCCCGTTGAAGTGTTCACTTGGGCTGAAAGCTGGGAAAATCGTATTTTCTAATTTTGCTGATTCAAAACAGCCTCTTCTACTTTCAGAGAGAAAATCACATGTAACCTGGATATTCTCAGAGGCTTGGATTCCTTATCACTCAGCATCACCACAGACTCTGTCATCTCTAGCAAGCCAAGGGTCCTCATGTGCAAGTGATACTTGGGCACCACAGTCTACAGCTATATCATGGCTGAAGGGCAGATGGTGAACTCACTTCGTAGCATGAAAGGAAACATTATCATAATTATTTTCACTGGATATTGACTACTGAATGCCAGTATCTTTGTACCTACTGCTCACAATAATTCTGTAAACCATATACAATTCTTGTTCCCATTTTGCTGATAGGTATGCTGAGGACTAGAGCAGCTTTACAGCCAACGGTGTCCTGAACAGTAGTCCAGCTGAGGCCGATCCTGTTATGGAAGCAGCATCTTATTTAGAAAATTCTTCTTAACCCAAACAAGGCCCCATCTGTCAGGTCCTAGGTGGAAAGAGGAGTTACAGAGCTGGGTGACAGGCCCTCCTTAGGTATCTACCCATCTGTTCTCAGCTCCCTGCTGCCCTCTGGTGGTCGCTGGCCACAGTTTTCCTTGCCAGGCAGAATCCTCTCAGCACACAGGGAAGTTGGCAGGACGTGCAACAGCTATCATGAAATGAACATACACAAGAGCAAGGAACTATTTATTGTACCTCCCTAACAACTACTAAGTATTTTGATCATTTTATCGTCTTGGGTTAAGCAGTTGCTTGGGGAGCTGTATACTTCTTCCTCATTTAACTGACTTTGTATGATGCCTTCCCATAACTGAAAACTTCTCTCCAGTTCCTGTTAACCCAGGCATCAAACATCACAGGGCTCTGCCTCGCCTTCTATGCCTCCCACCGCCCAGTCATATGCTGATCTGCACACCTGCGATTCCTTAAGTTGCTTTTTCAGCGGTGGTGTTAGCCTGTGTCTAATAAAACCACATCATCTGCCTGTTCTGATTTAAACCAAGGGAATACAACAGTGGTTGGGGATGATTATTATCTTTTATCTCTTCTAAAAATGTCTAAAAGTCCTGCAAAATTAAAGGGAATTAAGTGAAGTGAAGAGAATCGTGTAGTGACCTGCAGACGCCGACAAGAGATGCTACAAGATGCGTGTGTTCTGGAAAAAGCTGAGTCGCTTTCAACGCTCATCAAAAACAGATGGGAAGAAAATGTGTCATCTGTGATTTGCTTCTTTTACCAAGATGTTGAAAGGGTTTTACAACTAAGCGGAACAAGCTCTCCGGTAACATTAATCCATTAACGTCATTGTTAAGTGAGTGCATTTCGGCTCTACAGCGCCACGCGAACACCCATTATGACCCTGCTCAGTGTCCTTCTAGACACTCCCACAGCTCCTCAGGCAAAGGCTTGATTTCTCCTGTAGTTTATCCACACTTCACACTGGGGCGCTTCCGTTAACAACGTGCCTCAGCACAGACCACAACGAAAGCAACGGCGACAGATTATGGCTGTCCTCAGCTTGTCTAGGGGTGGGGGCACAGAAGAGGGCCTGGTGTTGCGATGTCCGAGGTAGGAATGGGAGGATAGATTCACTTTGAAAAGCACAGGCGGCGGAAGAAAGAAATCCCTGTGAGAACATGACAATCGGAAACAAGGGGTCAGACCCACCCAGGAAGCCCCGTACACAGGAGACAGGCGTTACTTTAATAGCTGTTCGAGGCTCCCAACCAGAATCCATCCCTTTGATGCATGCTACTTCCCCAAAGTCTAAGAGAATGTCACTAAGCCTCCTTCTAACTCATGACCCATTACGATAAACATTTTTCAAGCTCTCCATTAACGACATTAAAATATTCAAATGAAGTTAAGTAACTTGCCTAAAAACACTGACCCCAGCTCCCTCTTTCTAATAAATAAGTCGTAATCAATACCTTAGACTCTCGCTCTCCCAGAGTGGCCCTCTAATCAGCCTCTGAGGCTGGACAGTATCACAAGACCCACCTTCAGGCACCTGGGGCAGGGGGAGCAACAGAAAAGCAAGGCTGGGCAAAGAGAAGCTGCACAGTAGCCAGCCGGGACAGCCCCTCGGTCACTTCCATGTGGCCCCCCAGGGGTGCGATGGCCCTGCAGGGCTGTCTGGGATTGCAGCAAGAAGTCCGGGCCTTTCAAACCTGACCACAAAGTCGCTGGGGATGAGCACGGCCTCGAGCCCAGCAGTCCGGTCCTGAGAGAGCCACACCTGCGGGCTGTGAGGTGACCACTCTCAGAGCTGCAGGGGCGCGGCCGCCCACCAGAGCACCCACGAGGCTCACCACTCAGGTCGGCACTCAGCCCCTCGTGGGAGCCAGGTCGGAGCCCTCCCCAGGGGGCTGCGGAAGGCCCACTGCCCCTGTGCGCTTGGAAGCATCAAGACACGACGGTAAAGCCGTACGGCCTCCCGGGCAGCTCGGCGAGCCTCTCTAGGCCTCTGAGCGCCGCGTGGAAGCCCAGGTCTGCCTGGCGGACGGCCTGGGCCACTGATCTCAGAGAAGAGCCTCGGACGAGCTCGTCCTTTGCAATCAAACAGAGCTGTTTCCATCCTGAGACCGCTTCTCTCCGTGGCCCTTTCCTCGGCCTGAACACCCTGAACTCTGAGTTCCTTCAGTCAGTTTGCAGGGGCAGCCGGCACATCGCAGTGAGAACTGCTCTGAAGGACGTGTGGCCAAACAGGCAACTTGAAAGCTCAGCCCTATGCAGAGGCATCGTGCCAGCACCCTAACGCTGGTGCCACAAGGTCAGGGCACCCGGCCCCGTGCGTTTCCTGTCCTGGGCCAGAACTCTCACCATCTGCCCTCAAAGCAGCGGTTCTGAGGCCCAGGTTTTGCCGTGAGTGGGTTTATGCAGATCTGCTTGTGACTTCAACCCACTTTATCTCTCTGGCTGCTTCACACAAGGCAGCTCACGGAAACACAGCTCAGCTTTCATTTTCCACCTCATCTCTTAACCCCTCTGAATTCTATTGTGTTTATCACTCTATCAGAAACCCTCCCTCTGATTGGCCGACACAAATTGTATTTATGATCTCCATGAAGCTTCTCTTCACATGTGAATAATAAACCACCAGGCAAACCTGGCAGTTTGTGTGCGTGCGTGTGAAGAGGAGAAACCTGTGAGGCAGTTAATAGGATTTTAATAGACCAGGCCTTGCTTTGAGTTTTGTGTATTCACCGAGGCTTTTCCCCATCATTTGACTCTCGGCTAAATTTGTCTATTCATAAAAGCAAAGAAGCAGCTTTTCCAACCCTCGGCCAAAGGCGCTCTGGTCACACCTCTCACAGCGCTGCACTGAATCTCTAATTTAAAGCCCAGCAATCAAATTCCTTGAAACTCATCAGTGGCAAGAGACAGCCATGCTCTCTCCCTTCGCAGGTTATCGACCCTGCTTTGGTTTTGGTCAGAGCACCTGTGGAAGGAATCAGAACAATTTGCTTCTTGGTTCAGGTTCAAGTTCATCCCTGCCTAGAAAGACAGAAAATCATTACAGTTGAAAAAGTTCAGTTATTTATAGAAAATGATTAGAACCCCTCTGCCTAGGCCCTATGGTCAGCTGTCCACGGTCCCCAAATCATCCTCACAATTTACACTTGTGCTGGCAGAGAATATTAACCCGTCAGAACAAGCCTTTCACCCTGTCACGGCAGAGGTGAATGCAGAACTTGGGAGTTCGGGCAGCCTGTGGGAAAGACCTTGAGTGTCGGAGAGGACAAGCAGGAAGCATTTGACATCGCCGCTCTTTCCTTAATCTTCTCCATGAAACAGTGCTAAGTGTGCAGGTGCCACACAGAGCCTATTTAGCACTTTTAAAGCAGGCAGTGGATTCTGGAAAATGAGCCTATCCTGCCCGTAGCAGACATACCTACCATTTTCCCCAAGTATAGTACTTAAAGTCAGTGGTCTTCTCATCCTCACACGCACCCTGTCGTCCCCACATTCCACCTGAGTGTCCACGCTGACCTCAGGCCGCAGCTCCTGCAGGAAGCCTCCCCTGGGCAAGCCGGAGGGGCCTTTCCTCTTCTCATTTTCCCCAAGTGTTCGTACAGAGCCTGACACGCGGCTGTGCTCACATGTGCAGGTTTCTTGTGCTCCTGGTGCTCCAATGTCACGGTCCTGGGCCGGCTCCTGTCTCTCACGGGCTCTGCTGCCCCCACGGTGTCCACAGCGCTCTCTCTGCTCTCATTCTCTCCGGGCCCCTGGATCTGCCACCCCATGGGCCCTGCCTCCTGAAATTCCTCCGCGTGCCTCGGGCTCACCGCTGTCACCTGACTCCACGTGCCGTGTCACGAATACTTGCAACAAGAAGCAAGGTGCTGACTGCTACCGGGTATGGGGCCAAGAGGAATCCACGCCAAGCGCAGCTCTCACACAGCCTCCCTCCAGACCACCCTGGCCTCGGAGCACTTGCCCTCCTTCTGATTAACCAAGGTCAGGGTGCCACAGCCACGTGGCACTACACGGAAACTACATGGAAGGAGACACTGAGAAGTTCACTAGTCAGATTCCCAGGGGCTGGGACAAATATCCAATACCCACAACTTAAGAGCGGGAGCAGTTTGCTTTTGTTCACGTTTCAGTGGGTCCCGTCCACAGTAGGCCGGCCCCAGCGTGACAGTGGCATGGTGGAAAGACCTGGCAGAGGGGGATGCTCGCATCACGGCTCCTGGAAGCAGAGAGGTGGGAGAAGCTGGAGGTAACAATGCACCTTCCAGGTCGCACCACAGTGACCTGCCTCCAATGACTAGGCCACTTCCTTGGGGACATTTAGCGAGCTCACTGACTTTCCAAACACATGAAGTTTTGGAGGTTATCTTAGACCAAGGCCATAACCGAAGAGGTGAGGGGCACCACGCATGCAGAACTTCTGGAGACTACAACCTCAAAACATGTCCACGTCTCCCGTCCCTTCTAGGCCCCTCAACGTACCCAATGTACCACATGAAAATGTATACTTAACATACACTTTTATTTTAACTTTATCTAACTAAACTCATACTTTGCAGCAGTCAACAAATTCAAGACCTGCTTCTGAGTCACCAGAAAAGTTAAGTGTCTGCCAATTTCTCTAGGCATGTTATGTGTGCACACTTTTCAGTTCTATCACTTCCATTTAGTTCCAAAGCTAAAGCCTTTGCCTCAATTAAAAAAATTAAATCAAATTGAATATCTTAAAGATAAGTTTCCTGGTTAAATATTTTTGACCAGTCATGTAAACTCTAAGTCTGGTGAAGGTAAAATATTTTCTGACACTTGCATGACTTCTGGAGTGCACAGCAAAATGGCTGCCACATGAAAGAAGCCCAATGATGTTCGATGTGGGCTGAATTCCATAACAGCTTTATGGAATCTTGCTTATGAAAGAACCACAGAAGGTATATGGTTCAATATTTAATTTAACACCATACCTGAAAAATGGTCACTCGGGCTATGAAAGGACATTGCCAGCGATGGGAGGATTAACTTGTAGGGGAAAGACCTTTAGCACTGAGCCAAAATCCATCTTTCTTAAATGCCTACTAGTCATTTGTCCTAATACTAAAAAAGGCTCAACAAAGAGAAAACCCAATTTTAGTTTCCATATAAAAGTCTGCTAAATATTTTAAAACAACAATTGAGTAATGCCAAATGTTTTTTCCAGGCTAAATATATACAATTGGCTGGCTCTGAGACTCTTTTTTCCTTGGTTTGGCTTTAATAGAATATGCTCCTATCAAAGTTGCAGTATCAATGGCAACACTCAATTATCCCATGCATCCCTCGTGTAACAGTCTTTTACATTTTTATCATCCATATCATTTTGGACGTGCCTTGTAATGCTATTTCTAGAACTAAACATAATTCTCCTCAGAACTAAATATGCACATTCAGTTAGGAATATGTAAAAGTCTGTGACTTATTGATTAAAAGAAAATACTTTATGAAATACGTAGTGAGGGTGGTCTTTTCTCAGATTATGATTCAAATGCAAATTTCTTCTGAAAATACCCACACAGACAGGCCAAAGAATAACGTTTTGCAGCTATCTGGGCATCCCTTAACCCAGTCAGATTAACACATACCACTGACTTCATAGATAAATTGTATTCTCTCTCTGTAGTTCCCTTACAGCAAGCCCTTCTTTGTGAAGACTAAGACCACGTTATTGGAAGGCCTTCCTCACTTCTCCAACTTATGATAAATCATGCTCATACAGAACCTCCTGTTTTACAGGGCGTGTTTACATGTGGCACATTTACTCTTTATTGAATACCTGCCAAACAGAAAAGCTTCTACCCTGCAAAGGGTGTGCAGTGTCTTATGAAGTGATCTTCATTAAAATGCCATTCACTTGAGAGCTGAGAAAATAAAGGCTCAGATGTTAACTAATTTCCCCCAAGTTCTTTTGTAAAATAAAACCTATTGTCATGTGACTTCTGTTACCATGGCACTGATCATATTTCTACAGTGCAGTCAAAAATTCAAATCCAAGGCCCCCTGTTCATAAAAGCAGGAGAAATAAGTGCACTTAGATGTACTACAAGATCTTTTTCTTCCTCAACCATCTGTCTCTGGGCCTCCTGTACTGTATGTTTGTGCTATGTCATGTCATTCTCAATAAAGCAAATTTAAACTTTGTAGTTACTAGCATGACTTTGACCATTTTTACAGAATGTCAATTTTAAATGTAAGCATATTTAACTTCTATGTAAAATAATGGAAATTATAAGATCTATATTTTTTAAATTTGTATATACATAATCACCTAAGCAGAATAATTCCACAAAGTTTTACTGTTTTTACTGACTTCTCCATGCAGCACTGTCTACCTTTGGCTTATTGATGAATACGGAAGGAAGGACAGAAAGGAAAAGGAGCTCTGAGCCATCCCCTTCTTTTCCTTCTGTGTTGCTAATTTCCTAGTATGTGGCTGACTACTGTGGGAAAGACTATGAGTGAGAAGAGGCTGCTGCTGCTTTTTGTCCTCCATGCTGCTTAGAAAGCCTTTCTTTCCTTCTGCCTTCAAAGTAAGTTCTGGGCACTTTGGCGCATCCACGACTCCACTTACTTAGTGGCACATATCGCACCATGAACTTTCACTGTCTTTGAATTTTACTAAACTCCATAGGTTCAGCCAGTCTACACTCATGGGACAGAAACGCTCCATAGAAATGGGATGATGAAGGTGCTGACAGGATCTACTGGACATTGTGTGTATCTCCACCCACACGTATGTTTCATCCTCCTATCAAATCCTACCTGCAAAACAGCATTTCAAAGGCAAAAATTATGAAGTATTTCAAGAGTGCCATTGTGAGCATTAAACCAAACACCGGACCCTTCTGATTTCCAAATACTGGACAGTTGCATAGATTGTACCCTCATAATGTACACTGTCCCCAGTGATCACTGGACCTCTCCCCTGCTTCTGAGACTTTATCTCATACTCTTTTTTTCCCTTGTTCACTGTCCTCCAAACTCCTCAGCCATTTTCCACTCTAAAAGAAAATGTAAGCCATAACAATTCTCACTTTCTTCATACTAGCCGATCATTCTCTGGAAAGGCTTCCCTGCATGATTTGTGTTGTCCACTCCTCATCACTGAGGCATCAGCTCTGATTTCAACTCTTCACACTTTCCCCAGGCAACCCATCTAATGCTTCCACATCGCTTTCTCACCACGTTCCATTTTAATTTTCGTGTCACATATAATCACCTGAATGCATCTATTTACTTGCTAAGTGCCTGATGCTTCAATCAGAATGAAGCAGGAGACCCATGAAATCATCAGATTTGTTACTGCTGGGTCTAGCCGCTGAAATCTGGCAAGACACAGGGTAGGTTGTCAATACATATTTATGAAATGCATGCTCTAGTGAATCATTTTTAACCACACTACCCTAAAACACACCTTATGGTTCCTTTTTAATAAATATTAATTAAATTATAAATTATAGGGCCAGAGGGTTAGCTCAGTGGTTCCGGCACCTGCCTCGCAAGCGCAAAGTCCTGAGTTCGATCCCCGGTAACCACATACAATGCTGGGCGTGGAGACTCACGCCCACCAACAATCAACACCGCATACCACAGTGCCGGGCGTGGTGGCTCACGCCTGTCATCCCAACACTCGGGAAGCAGAGACAGGAGGATTGCTGAGTTCGAGGCTTGCCTAGGCTTCATAGTGAGCTCAGAGCCAGCCTGAACTACAAAGCGAGACCTTGTCTCAAAAAAAAAAAATTATAAATTACATAAGATAATCAGTATAGAACAAGGAGTCTTGCAAAAGAATGAGCTAAAACAGTCATAAGACAAATTACTGAAAAACAGATATCTGCACACAGCCACATACTATCCTTCACATCCACTCATTTCCCTTTTCCTTTTCTTGCTGCAGAGTCAAAACCGGTAATGGCCCAGCTGTTGCCATGACAACTGACTTTGTGGACACAAACTTTCAGCCCAGATAAAACCACATGATGGAGAATGAATTGTTGGGCCAAGGCCTATCAGAAATAATTGTGAAGATGACAGAGGAAAGAATTAGTCGAGTAAATTGGTTTTGAACAACTGCATCTTCTTAGCCAGATAAGAAAATAGAAGATAAAGTTAAATCACACCTAAGAATATATATCTATGGTAGAAAGTCATTCAAAGTAAAGAAAGCTTCTTCCCATTCTGTAAGGAAATAAAGTGGAGAATAAGCTAATCTGGATGAAATAGCACCTTCTTAGACATGTTGGTCACTTCTAATTCAAGTTGAAACTGAACTGGTCAGGCTGAGCCTGAGTTTCAATATGTTTTTATATATTTAAAGAGTTCTTAAAAACTTGCAGTAAATCAAATATCTAAAAATTAAATCTGAATTCAAACTCAGTAGCTGTACTGATTTCAAAAGGAAATCTGGAAAAATCCATCTGTAAATAAATTATTTCTTTGCTAGACTTTCTTTCATGTATAGATCCTATAAGTTTTTATGTGATAAATACTCTCAAGGCCATATTCCCTCATGTACTAGACTATTTTCATTTACCAGGTTATCTTCCAGTGGAGTCATATTTCCAGGTCTCAGTTTACCAGCTTGTTGTGGAGGAAAGTACTATTTGCTGGCCTTAATCCCACCTTTGAACTGCTCTGCTTTTCGAAATTTTCTGTGTTCATGGCCTTTAAAAAGCATACACAAATGAAATACCCTCATGTCTGCCAAACCAGCCATTTGTTTTCTTGTGCACATTCCCTGAGCTTACCAGGTTTTTTTCGCTTTGACAAAATACTTGAGAGAATCAGCTTATCAGGAGGTTCTCTAGGGATCACCTCCTAAAGGTCCCCCCACTCCCCAGCACACACAAGCTAGAAGCCAACCCTTCAACCTGTGGCCTTTGGGGACATTTAAGATTCAAACATAACATATGCTTATTCTTTATCACTATCCAACATACAAGATTTCCCCCTTGGAAGGCTAGATTTTGATTTGCTCAATGCAGGGACTCTTGCTTTAACTTGCTAAACTAAACAACTGAAAATATTCCATATGCTGAGACATGGTCTTCTCTGGGCACCATTTCAAACTTTTAGAGAAACAGAACTTTGGAAATCTAATAAAACATGTAACCACCAAAGCCATCAGTCAGTATTAATACATACGCATCCCTGCAAACAAAAATCAACGAGAAAAGGAGCTACCTGCACATGAGGGAACCCAAACAGTGACTTGCAGGTTCCTTTAGTGACATAGCAGAAAGGACATCCTAAGTCTACAGAATGAACTATGGCAAGGACATGTGCAACTGTGTGACCCGTGGAGCTAATTATTGTGCCCAAGGTTATTCTTTCAAAATATCTTGTGTGGTTCCCTTCACTCTGGCCTTTCAGCATTTCCTCCGTGGAGTCTGGAATGATGTACATAGTCCCACATGATGCTGTGCTACTGATATTCCCCAACATAGCTTGATTTGCTTAGATTTTTTTAATCTCTGTGTTTTTCTTGTCAGCTGCTTC
Source organism: Thryonomys swinderianus (assembly GCA_004025085.1). Classification (NCBI taxonomy): domain Eukaryota; kingdom Metazoa; phylum Chordata; class Mammalia; order Rodentia; family Thryonomyidae; genus Thryonomys; species Thryonomys swinderianus. The sequence continues at coordinate 43,959 of PVIC010006065.1, read as the reverse complement.
AAAACTCAACTCAATCCAGCTCAATATTTGTTTTTTCTTAGCCTTTTATTTGGCACCACAAATAAAATAACGATGCTGCCTTCAAGGACCTTGTGATCTACCTGGAAAATGAATTAGGGCCCAGAACTAATCCAACAATGCTACATAGACACGGAGATGAAGGAACAGTCTGTAATTCATGAATCTGCTCAAAACTGGCGGCTATGAGAGTGAAGGAGGAACTGCGAATGTGGGAGAACAACAGGAGGACCTGAAAGGAGGAGAACACCGCTCATCAGAGAGGGACGGGAGAGAGGCCCGCAGCCAAGGAGTCAAGAGGAAAGCCCCGGTTCTGTCTGCGGGCTAACCAGCTCGCTGCCCAATGGCCTTGGGGAGTGAATGGCAGTCACTAAGATGTCCTAGTCACCTCCAACCTGGAAGAGTCCAGAAATCCTTCTGGTCCTCCCCTCCCCGCTGTTCCCCAAGGCATCCTCCACCCCTCCTCACGATGCCTGCAGAACAAAGTTCAGGCCACATCACTTGAACACACCAGACTCCTGAAGGTGACTCATAACCACGGGGAAGAGCTTTCCTCCCTTTCTCTTTTCCTCCTCTTGCAGGGCTCCATCCCCTACATGGCAGAGCACAGGAAACACAGGCTGTAATTCGGTCCCTCTCTCCCAAATTCTCTTATTCTTTCCCCCAAATCCAGCCTATGCTATTTCCTGCTTCCCTGCTCTTTTCTCTTTGAAGTTGTAATTCCTCTTCAAGGAGGCACAGATACCTACCCCTGGTGGTGTAATTCCAGTTGGTCATGGAGACCTTTGCAAACTCCTTTTCTTAACCCTCATTCTGGTTTGTGCAACCAAAGAATTCAAGGGAGCCAAAATTTCCCTAAGCAGTGAGTGAGAGAGAAGGCTCTGAAAACAGTTTAAATCCTTCCCATCAAATACATTATCTGGTTAGATTCTCCCAGGGGCCTACTGATGTAGGCTCCATTACCACAGATAAATACAAGGCCCAAGGCCAAGCTAAGAAAGGAAGCAGGGCTTATTACCCCAGCCTGTAGGACCTAAAACGTAGATCCTATCTTTGACAATGCACTGCCTTCTTTTCATGTCTTGAACAATTTATGTTTTCAAAACACTTGTCTAGAAGATGCTAAGCAGAGGCTTGATGTTCGCTTGCTAGACTACAGGGTAGCACAGACACACAATGGTTAAGTGGGTTTTTCAGCATGAAAGTGCATCTATCACACAAGAGAAGGAGCCCAGGAGCCCTGCCTTTGCAGCTTTCTCAGGCAATTTCAACAGCTTTAGAAACTCTTCACTTAAGGAAATTAGAGGCTTAATACCAGCAACACTGAATGTTTCTCAGGAGCTTGTCTCCCTCGAATCTGTAGCAGCTGTGTGCAAATTAATCAGTGATTTGCAGGCTACACAGAGCCTCGACTGGGGAAACAGCTGGGCATATTTATGAAAGTTTGTCAGGAATGTACCAGCGTGTTCGAAGGTACCTTCTTCGTTAAGTGTCATTTTGCTGGCAAAGAAAAGGAGCAAGCGAGACAGATCCTGCTGGTGTCTAGAGGATTAATGAAAGGCTGACAGAAATGTGAAGCTGAATACCTCTCCTGGCTCTAAGTTAGGGGGAGATTTATGTGAGAGGGTCTGGGGAACCAAATGCATCAGGCTCAGAGCTGATCGGTGACTCCTCTTAAGTATGGTGGCATTTGAGTAGGGATCACAGCTCCTGTGGCCCCACAGCAGGGCTGTGACACCTGGCCGGGGTCTCACTTGGAGGGCCATGGCCAGAGCACACTCCCTGCCTGCCCATTCCATGGCAGCAGGCTCTCTGCTTCCAGCTCCCACCCAAATTTAGAGAAATGATCAAAGCAAACACAGCAGAGAATTCACAGTGGGTCTCAGTATGTCCAACATGTCATGACTTGCTTTTTAAATCTTTAAATACATCTAGAGAAAGCATAGTTAATAAAAAGAAATCAACAGCCCACACACTGAGAGAGGGGACTGAACTCTTCTCAGAAAACTAATTGACAAGCAGTGATAACCTACTTTTGGAGACCAAAGGTCCTGTTTGGAGCTCATTTCCTCACTTAATTTGGCCTATTTGTGTGCTTTTGTCATAACAACACCCTGCTGTTTCTAGACGCTTCCAATTACCTAACGAGATCCCTTGTGAGACTTGAACCTGATCACATGTTTTGAATGCATAGGGGATGACCATTCCCTAATATTTGCTTAGATCCCAAATACAAGTCCCTATAAATTGTTTTGTGTTTTACTGGTACACTCACAATTTTGCACAATTATAGAACCAGCCATTCATAATTACCCTAAACGTAGATAAGGAACCTTAAGTATAGGAACTTCAGTGTCTACCACTGGAGAAGAAAAGAAATGTAGAGAGAGTGCGAGCCCCTCCTCCCTACAACACAGGACATCAAAACTCTTTTAAGACCGGAAGTTCAGGAAGAAATTCACTAGTAATCCTGGATATTACACATGTAATATTACACTAGATATGCCAAGTATAACACATGACATACCTATATCAAAAACTGTTTACCTGAAATTCAATTAAACAGCCTACCCTGTATTATGTTTTAGATCTGGCAATCCCATCCAGAAAGAAGGAAAATGGAAAATATTTGGCAACCGTGTTAAGAACAGACACATAGCTGGTCCTTCTGGTCTCATACATATAGCTTGGTACTGCAACACATCTCTGTGCGCATAAAGCTTAACTGTCACAGTAAGTTTGCCCATGAATTCTTATCAGCTTGCCCATGAATTTTGATTCTTATCAAATTTTCCTTATGAACACTTGACACATGCTCATCATTAAAGTATTACTGCTTGGGCACTGTTCCTTAACAATGGGTAATTTTTGATAACCAGTCCTCCCAAAATTTGTAGCTCCTGATCTAAATTAATGGAGAGTAGGAGGTAATAGAACTTTAATGAAATTTTCCACAATATTGAGTGTGATCATAATGTGTTTATACAATGTACCAATAAAGATAAAAATTTTAAAACTGTATAACAGAAGGTATGAGTAATTATGTGTTTTAATAGAACTGAAAGCTTCAATCTGACTTGTGATCTGAGCATGTGTACACACACACACACACACACACACACACACACACGCTCTCTCATTCCTGAGGACAGAAAATCTGTGTCTGTCTCACTTTGCCTCATAGTCTCAGCCCACAGACTTACATTAACTCAGAGCCAGTCCCCAAGTGAAAACTGGCAATATCCTCACCTAGAAAATTTAGATTTTCTTGGGTAAAAGACACTGTCACGTGTGCTTCTAAACATCATAAAACAACCTGGAATGCCTGTTCCAGGGGGAAGAGGAGGAAATCAATACATTCTGATTTTCTCCTCCATTACACTCTCAATGACTGAAACAGTACTGTAGCTGGGGAGAGTTTAGTAGCTCAGCAACCAGATACTAAATTCTTCTTCAAGAGTAGAGGGCCACATTTACGTTCCTATCGGTAGAGTTTGGGGGATTTAATGGGCTCAAAAATGCACCAGCAATCAGCAAAAATAAATAAAGCACTCGTGAAAGTATGAAGTTATTTGTGGAACCGTCTGGCATAATACTCTCCCTCATAGAATGGGAATTAAATGCTACAACACTATTAAAAGTTAAAAAACATGAGAGATTAAGTGAGTGGTGCCATGAAATTGGTGTGCTAGGATTTCAGCAGAGCACTGAGTGTTTCACAGCGAGGAAATAGGGCCACATTACAGGTAAAGTGGTTAGAAAATCCCAAGGACTAGGGCATCCCTGAGTTTTCCACGACTCCTCCAGTCTAAACCACTGGCAAATTCTAGTGCACCCACTTTCTATGTTCACCTAGGATTTATGTATCTCTCTGCCTCCAGTGTAGTTCCTGCCAAGTTATTCCAGTCCCAGATCCCTAAGAGTCCCAGGCTGACCTCCCTCCTTTCCCTTCTCAACGTGCTCAAGACAGACTGTCTGACATTCAATGGTGATCACAGTCTTAAATTTCTCAAATGGCTTCCCATCGCAATTGTCTGCACCTAGTGTAATAAAGTACCATATACTGTGAGGTTTTAAATGATGGAATATATTTTCTCACAATTCTCAGAGTGGGAAGTCTGAAACCAAGGAGCTCATGGGACCTTAGTCCCTCTGAAATCTGTAGCGAATCTTTCCTTGATTTTGGTAGGTTACTGACCATTGTTGGCGTTACTGTGTTTGCAGATTAATTTTTCTGATTATTTAGCCTCGCATGGCATTTTCTTGTGTCTTTACTCATCTGCTTTTGCTTGATGCCTATCTGTGCTCATGCCCCTCCCTGATATAACAGTAGCAGTCATATGGGATTAGGGTCCAAGCTAATGACATCATTTTACATATCCCTTTGAGGGGACATTAAAACCACTACACCAAAGTAGGCAGCCTCCAAGAACGTCCTTGTTCCCCTGGTCAACTCTGATGGGCTGTAACCACTGCTCACCCCCGAGTTCACTTCCCTAAGCTCTTGCCACAGTAACACTTGGACAACTCTCAAGCTTCTTGGGTCCTTTCTCCCTTTCCCTTTGCTCCTGTGGCCCCTGACACCTGGACGGCACTTTCTGTGGCTGGGCCCCTCTTACCATCAAGCGAGCCTCACTTTTCTCTCCTCATCAGAGGCACACGGAAGGTTTTTTGGCTTCAGAAAGCCTTTCTAAGGAAAACAGTGGACTTGGGGCTCAGGTCTTAAGGGATCCCAGGGCTCAAGCTTCATACTCTTCCCAGTGAAGTTGTCTTTTTATGCCTCAGAATGAGATTTTCTGAGTAATATAACCCAGGCCCTGCCATGTGCTCCCTGAAGCCATCTCACTTTATCCCCTTAAAGTCTTATTATTTACCACTAGACGTTCTGAACCTGAAGGTATCTTTAAAATAGATTAAGATTGTTATGCATGTCCCTCCAGTGCCATATTTAAACATCCAAGGAAGCAAAGGCCCACTATTTTTTTGCCAGTGCAGGTTAGAACCTAGCAGAGTACCTCTTAGTAGGCTGGCACTCTGTATTTACTGGATTCAGATGAGTGAATGACAACAGCACTGATATCAATAACCGTGAGTCCCATGGCGCTACCTTATTCTACCATACCCTGGTACTATCCTACATCTTGGAGGTGTGCACACGTACCCCACACATGGAATTGGGGCCTGTGATCAGGATTGAGACACTAGGTCCAAACCCAACTTTATTCTCCCTGGGTTCAGATAAGCTAACTTACTGTCCACAATTTTGCCATACCAAGAGCAGGCAGAAGAACCCTTTGCAGGATTCTTCTTCGCAGGGGATTTAGCAGAGAAATGAGCTAACCGGCCCCTCACACCATGCCTCAGAGGCACATGGCCTCTTGTCTTTGAACTCTGCAAAGCTGTACAGCTCCTCTGTGGGTTCCTTGCCCAGCTTTTTCCTGCTTAAGATTTCAATGGTGAATTAAGAAAAGCCAAGTGACCAAGTTTAAATCATATTTTCAAGCCCAAAAGAGCTTTCTGTGATCACCCCAAGGATTAGAACTTTCATAAGCACATTCTTGCTTTGAATTAATTTTATTGGTACAATTTAAATATGCACAATGATCACACTCATCATAGGGAATTTATACCTGCACATGATATATTTTGATTCTTCTTTTTCTCCCAATACCTTCCATTTGCAAAAGCTTTGTTTCCATTTTCCTTATTTTCTCATTCTTTTTCTTTTCCCTTCCTTCTTCCCCGACCCCTTCCTAGTTATTCTTTCATTTTGAACAATTTCTTCCTATTTCACATGATTTACTACAAATTTTGGTCCTTATTTACCCTTTCAGTTTCTTACACCAGAACAACAATGTGATTTTTAAATATGTGTGTCTGATATATTTCACTTGAGAGTATGGTCTCAAGGGCTGGAGGGTTAGCTCAGTGGTTCCAGTGCCTGCCTCACAAGCACAAGGTCCTGAGTTCGATCCCAGTAACCATATACAATGCTGGGCGTGGAGATTCGTGCCCACCAGCAATCAATACCACATACCACAGTGCCGGGCGTGGTGGCTCATGCCTGTAATCCCAGCACTCAGGAGGCAGAGACAGGAGGATTGCTGAGTTCAACACTTGCCTGGGCTACATAGTGAGCTCAGAGCCAGCCCGAACTACAAAGCAACACCCTGTCTCAAAAAAAAAAAAAAAAAAAAAAAAAAAAAAAAAAAAAAAAAAAAAAAAAAAAAAAAAAGTATGGTCTCAAGGTGCAGCTATAGCTCACAGAACTAGAGAAAATATTCCTAAAATTCATTTGGAATCAGACGAACCTAGAATAGCAAAAACAGTTCTGAGCAACAGAGGCAAGGCAGGGGGCATCACAGTCCCTGACTTGAAATTATATGACAGAGCTACTATGATAAAAACAGCATGGAACAAACAGAAACAAAACAGACCAGAAAATCAATGGAACAGGTAAGAAGAGGCAAAAATAACCCCAAACACACTCAGTCACCTTGTCCTTGACAAAAGGATCACAAACATTCACTGATAGAAAGATAGCCTCTTTAATAAGTGCTGCTGGAAAAAACTGGCTTTTGACATGCTAAAAACTAAAAATAGATACAAGTCTCTCACCTTTTACTAAACTAAAATCAAAGTGGGCAAAATATCTAAATATTAAAACAGAAACATTAAATCTGCAGGAAGAGAGAACTGGTACAACTTCTGAGGACATAGAAGTATGCAAAGACTTCATGAACAAAAACCAGACTGAACAAGAAAGAGTGCAAAGAAAATCAAGGACAGGGATCTCATCTTACTAAAAAGCTGTTGCACTGCAAAAGCAATCACGAAGAGAGTGAAGAGACAACCCATGGAGTGGGAAAAATTTTAGCCAGTATTTCCTCAGTAAATGGAGTAGTATCTACTATTATGAATAATTGAAGAAATGAGACTTCCCAGACTTAAAGACCCAATCCAAAAATGGACATCTGAAATGAATATACACACTCATCAGATGAAGAATCAGAAAGAGGAAAACAAATATATGAAAAAATGTTCAATATCACCAGTCATACAAGAGATGCAAATTAAAACAATGCTGAGCTTCCATCTCACTCCAGAAAGAATGTCTGCTATCAAGAAATCAACAACAACAAATGTTGTCATAGATGTGGGAAGAAAGGAACCCTTCTCCACTGCTGGTAGGAATAAAAACTGGTGCAACCATTGAGGAAATCAATGTGGAGATTTCTAAAAAAAACTAGGATTAGCCATTCCATTTGACCCAGCTATTACCCTTCTGAGTATCTTCCCAAAAGAATTAAAAGCATCCTATCACAGCCATATATGTGCACTCATGTTTATAGTGACACAGTTTGTAATAGCTAAATCTTGGAAACAACCCACATGCTTGTCAACCAATGAATTAAGATTTTTAAAAAGGATGTGAGTTTTTTTTATATGTACAATGGAGTACTACTTAGCAGTATCATTTATAGGAACTTTACAGTTCCTATGTAATGGTTCTTCTGAATGGTTACATTCATGTACATGTATGTGAAGGATTCAAGTGTGTTTGCCTCCACTGATCCACTGGATTCTATTCTCATCACCTCCTGTCCACTGAGTTTTACAAGTGTTTTCTTCCTCAAATAAACTCCTTCTGACTCCTCACCTGCAAATCAACAGGCACTGTTTCAGTCAGCTCCTTCTATCATGCATTTAAAAAAAAGGAACACCCTTAGTCCTTTACCTTTTCTGAAGAATAGCAGCAGCAGACAATCAACTTTTTTTGTAATGAGCAGATGAGATAAGTGGGAAAAGTCAGTGGGAGGGGAAAAAAGTGCATATTTTCCAGCAAAACTATTCTGTATGATGAAATGTCCCCATGGAGGATTTCTTTGAAATAAATCAGCAGATAATCATCCCACAAAGTACCACCTGCCCTCCTTGTTTTGTTCTGTTCTGTTTGGTGATCTTTCTTTAATCCATGGTAACAACCAGGATCTCAAATAGCTGGAGTGGTGCACTCACTTCCACCACCATCTGGGCCAAAGGATGAATGTTTTGCTCAGAGTAACCACATCCCCAGAAGTGATCCCAGAAAGATGAAGTGAAAAGCACAAGACACAGTCCACCTCAGTTCATATTTCCTGGTTCTGCTGATGAGAAGCAAGCACCATTGCTCAATTAGAAATATCTGGCTTTTATTTAACTACGAGGATCCAGAGTAAGAGAGAAGTCAATATAAATCCTTCTCTCCCCCTTCAGTTGGAATTTCCTCCATTAGCTGAGACTTTTGTTGTCTATCAACCACCCCATAGAAATATTTACTGACTACCCAGACTTACACTCTAAATTTATAGTGCCTCATCAGAAAAAGTGCACAGAAAAGGGAAAAGATTTATTTTTTCCTCTCCAAACATACTAAGTTTTTGGTGATAAAGTTTTGCTTAATGTAGTACATTATTTGTCACTGGAATAGAGTGGTGTTTAGGGACACAGGTTTAATAATTTATTTTACCTTGAGCTTCCTTCAGCTCATTGAATCACAGTTGAGGCCCATGGACTACTCGGGCTCAGCAATTTGGTCATTCCAAACCGAGTCCATGGAACATATAACCAAGACCCTATTCTGGTTTGAAATACATAAACTAGGGACAATTCTGGTGTTGCAATCAATTTAATAGAGAAATTTCTGAGGCCAAGGCTCAAATACCAAAACTGATTCTTTTCTGGGGTCATCCATACTGTCCTTTATGCCAGTGCACAGATGTGCATCTGGATATGTTTGATGGCAAATAGCCAACATGTTACCTCTTTTAGAAGCAGCAGGAGCCCGTTTTCTGCTACCAAAGGAACTTTCTGTTGCAATGCTTTCATACTGATTTAGGATTGTAAAGCAATGCTTTATGATTATTAGGTTCCTCTGCCCATGATTAAATCAGGCACCAAAGACTGGTCAACACAGCCCTGAAGCCAGAAGGCCTAGAACGCTGTCCCCAGACATGCAGACAGTACATCTTGTATTAAGCCAGGTCCCTCTTAAAAAACAAAACATTGCAGTGAATATGAATAGCCAAATTTTTATCTTAAGCTTTCCAAATTCAATAGTTGTTGGAATCATTCCCTCGTTCAAAGACTAGGATCTTTGAGAACAGGAGCTTCTTTGCTTGACCTTGCATTTCCAAATTCTAAAGAGCAACAGTTCAGTATGTGCTTATTCATTCTTCTGTTCATTCAAAAAACATCCACTGATGCCCTATTATCTCCTATAGTACTGTGGTGATCAAAACAGATAAAAGTCTAGTCCTGTGATTTAAGGATCAACCTTGAGGTAAACTGAAGATTTATATAAATCAGTCATTAAAATCTGCCATTAGAATTATGAAATACAATATCCAAGGCAATGAATGGAGGGATAAAATGCAAACTTTTACTTTCTAAAGGACAGCCAGCCAGTCTGTGGTGTAAACTGAGATCTCAAAAAGAAGGAAAGAGTTAGTGTTTTTACAGCTTCATTACTTCATTTCCAGGCACCAGGATACATATGGATGATCCTCTTACCAAATGAAATGCATACATGCTGATCTTTTCCCAAATCTCTCCCAAACATAAACAGAGATCTGACACTTCATTGGTGTGACTCCTTGTGCATATGAGTGAAGCACAGGTATAAACTTACTACTGATTTTTTTCTTCCTATTAAATCTACATCTTGAACAAGATTTTACCAGTATAAATTTTTGGCCAGATGACTAGGAATGAAATATACTTTGGGGCAGTTAATATGAAATGGACGGTTTTGAATAGCTTTACACATGTTGAAAGTTTAAAAAGTTGTTTGTTAAGTATTTAGTTATAATTCATTTAAAAATCCCATTATGTTTGGTTACACAAGAGTGACTTTAATACACTTAAAGATGCAGCACTCCTTAGCAGTGACATATTTATAGGCTGAACATTAAAAGGTTTATAAAATAAGGCTATATTTTCTCAGTGTCAAACATCTCTCAATGAAGACAATTATTCAGTCTGCCTGTTTGTAATTACGTATGAAATAATTTACGATTATGAAGATAAGTGAGCAAAAATTTCTAGAATAACTGCATACTGTATTTTATTATTAAAAGATTTTCATAATCTTCCTAGGGTTTGTGGAGCCATAAATTGTAGAGATCTGATTTCTACTGGATTTCTCTTGGAATTAATAAACATATGGATCTAATCTAAGAATGTGTGTCAAAAATAATGAAAGGAATGGCTTCACACAAAGCTGAAAATGAAATGAGATTGACATAGACTGACTTTGGTTTGGAAAACAAGAGCAATGAGCTGCTTGTAGATAACCCACAAAAGCAGAGTCTGGTGGTTCTAAGGGAGAAAGGACTCCCCACTGGGGACAGAAAAGCAGTCTCTGTTCAACAACCCAGGGCTGGAGAGCTTCCCTTTTGCCACACTTCCTTCTTGACAGAGCCCAAGAACGCTTTCAACATGTTAGCCCCACACCCTACCTGTGGCTTCCTGGGGTTTGTAGTTTTATAGAGAATGCACAGAGCAAGTCAATCTTTTCCCTCATTTCCAACAAAAGGCCAAGCAGACATGGGAGACAACTTATTCATCATGCTCTTCTGTTCAATTAGAAAGAATGGGAAAATGTGAAACTGCTATCAGGTATACTAAAGCTTTATTCTGTCTGAAATATTTCTCCTCATAACTTTCCAATTAATGTTCTTCAAAATTAGAGTAGGGATTGTCTAAATTTTACTGATCTAAATTACTATCTATAGATTTTCTTCAATCTACCTAAATGTTCTAGATAGCATCCTTTGTCTTTTCAAAGCTGAAATGAATTTAAGAAAATTATATAGAATAAATGTTTTTAAATCCTTAGAAATTCTTGCAATTTTTTTTTTTTTTTTTTTTTTTTTTTTTTTTTTTTTTTTTTTTTTTTTTAGACAGGATCTCATTTTGTAGTTCAAGCTGGCCCTGACTTCACTATGTAGACCAGGCAAACCTTGAACTCAGCAATTCTTCTGCCTCTGCCTCTACCTCCCGAGTGCTGGAATTACAGGTGTGAGCCACCACACCCAGCACTATGGTATGTGGTACTGATTGCTGGTGGATGTGAGTCACCATGCCTGGTATTGTTGTATGTGGTTACTGGGATCAAACCAGGGACATTCCACTTGCTAGGCAGGTGCTGGAACCACTGAGCTAAATCTCCAGCCCGCAATTTCTGATACTAAACCAAGAAACGGAGGGTGGAACACACAATCAAGAGCCTCATCCTTGAATCTCCACGCCTCTCAGAGATAGAACCTAGAGAAAAACTGCTAAACCAATCACTGTGTATGACTGAATCCATACTTGATACATGGAAATAGCCTCTGAACAAATCATTTCTGCCAACCCACATGCAGTAAGTACTTGGAGTGCTTGGCCTGAGGTCACAGATGGAGATTTCATCAAATGTGAAGATGTAGTTACTAAACAGCAAATCTTTCCAGTCATCAGAGGAAAGCTGCTAGCGCTACCCTCTTTCACAAGTGACCCTTTACACTCCATTTCAGGAGCTCCCCAGCATGCTAAAAATCAACTTTCTCAGTAAAAAGAAATCTTGCCCTGAAGATTCTTCTACCAAAAGAAGTATAAAATTAGCATACAAGAACTAAAAGGATACATTCTGAAATTATTTGCAAGTGTAAATTGCTGTTATTCGTGCTAATTTGTTTTTTTTTTTTTTTGAGATTGTGTAGACTATGCTATTAACAGGCCCTCTGAACTTCATGAAGCTAAGTGCAGGGACCATAAAACAAAATCAATGACAAAAATAAATCTAGCAGCTGACTTGTACTATAAGATAGGAATGAAAAACCCCCTGGGGCTGAACTACTCAAAGAGACCATTTGGTATTCTCCTAACTCATTCTTTTAATAATCATTCTTCCATTATATACAAATATATCATTTCAGTATCAGTATAGTACCAATCTGTAAAAACAAGTGTCTAGGTTCCCACCTATTTCTCCAAAAGAAAGGTGACTTGTACATGTCAGGTGCATGGTTATGATCACTGACTGAATAAAGACTGTATTACAATTCCACCTATTAAAAGATAGGGTATAAAAGCAGAACAGCAAGGAAAAGTAGACTATTTTTGTTGAACAGTTCTGATTGTTTTTTAAAAGTTCTTTCTTGTATCAAGCTTAAGCACTAATAATTTCTAACCACAGTTCTGATTATGACCCTTTACAACCAATATGTCAACTCCCTTCTACAGGTTTTAAATTATTTGAAGACAACTATTAAATCTTGTTCAACTTTCTCCTTCTCTGAGAAAAATCACCCCATTTTCTTTCAAGCATCCATTCAACCATTCAGTGCAGTTCCCATATCCTTCATTATCCTGGTCACCATCCAGATAGTTAATGACACTCCAAATGGAAATCTGTACACTACACATATTCATATGATACTATGGCAGTTGGCAGGGATTTCTCTGTACAGGGTTAATGTTATGAAACACCTTTTGAATGAGGCAAAGCAGGGGTCCACATTTTCTGCTTTCTCTATGTCTCCTGCTTAATTTACAATGTGGCCCATCAGCCATTAGAGAGGGGTGGGGAATGTGACTGCTGCCAGTAATTGACCATTCCCCAGTTCAGGAGATGCATAAAACTCTTAATGGAATCATTATTCTTAAACCAACAGGATAAACAACAAAAACAATAAAATGATGTCTTTGCAGTATCTGTTTTTTAAACAAAACAATAGTGAAAATATCCATCTTCATTTTAGCTCACATGACATTGGATGAAGTAACTATCTCAAAATGAGGCTTCTGTGTTTAATGGAAGAAGGGAACATTCAGGACTTCTCATGCGCATGTGTTCCCAGAGCATAGCATCTCCTGAAACACCTAATTAATTCATCAGTGTCAAAGATGTAGATGACTGGGGCACTATAATACCAGCTTCCATAGCAACCTATTATCCTTGCACACTTATTTGCTGAATCATACATCCACACAAGGGACTGTGCCACAGATAGAAAAATAAGTGTTCAATCATCAGGCAGCTTCAGGAGAACAGCAAGAGGCTCTGCAAATTAAAATAGCTTCATCCCATGTGCTCAGCATTTTCAACTTCCATGACTTTTTACATATTTCTTTGAAAAAATATTTAATTGAAAACTAAATATCATATACAAAGAGAATAATTGATATATATTTATTATATATGAAGATGGAGGTATAGATGTCTATTCAAGATACTGATTTCTTCTTATCAAGAAAATGGATTGCTAGATTGTATGATAATTCTACTTTTAACTTTTTGAGGAGACTCTACATTGTCTTCCTACAAAACTCTTATCTACAAAAGTAAGAGAACAGGTACCAGGGCCAATATTAACCCTAAAATTACTAACATACTTAACTGTAGCTTTAAAACCATGAGATGGAGGTAGAAAAGGAAGAAGTCAAGACTAAACATTTTTATTAAGGCTGAAGTAAGCCAATAAATAATGATGGTATAGCATGTATATGTCCCCCAAAATTTACATGCTAGATATTTAATCCCCAGGCCCACGACTTTAGGAGGTAGTGTTTGAGGCTGAGTGTTCAGGTCAATGTTTTGCGACCACAAATCGACTGTGACAGGACCTGCGAGCCATGAGGATGCATGAGTATCACTTGTTTTCGGCAGTACACCATTGCTTATTCTTAATAACAGTTTTATTGCTGAAGATTTGGCAATTTTAACAAGTAATTTTCTTTACATAATGGAGTTATTAAGGTACTGCCTTAGACAGAAAGAACTGGACTCCAGTCTCTCACACCTTCATTTAAAGAATTTCTCTGTATTCCTAAGACTAGTATTGCTCAAATTCTTTTGACGTTGGGATATTGTGAGTCATAGTATTTTTATAGCATGATAAGCTAGTGCTTATCAACTATAATATGCCCTTAGATTGAGTGGTAGAAAATATGTTTTAAGTTTTGGAGCTTCAAAATAACAAAATAGAGGAAAAAAATCTTTTTTATGAAGAACTACACACACCTATTGAAATTTTAAGATCATCTAGAATGTATGATAGATTCTGTGAAATAGGAAATATTCAAAGGGAATGTGGTAGAGAAAGGTAATGAGGGGAAAGAATAAATATGATTTGAGAAGAAAAAGAAAACATGTAACACAGGAGGTGGGGAGTCGTAGGATGGGTAGGGATGTGGGTAAAAATGAGAATTAATTCATGTCATATACAGGTACAAATTCCCTAATGTTGAGTATGATTTTGAGTTGTATATAAAATATCCCCAAAAGAAATCAATTTTAAAAATTTAAAATCAAACTGGTAACTTAAACAAAAAAACCACCGGCTTAACCAGTGGTTGCTAAATTCTGCTTTGTGTATCACCTTTCCTTGGCAGATTGGTGGTATCTTTGTGATATTAAAACAGCCAATCCTGTCTGTAATTCAAAATGGTATTTGGAGATGGAGCATATTTTAACAATTAAAATCTATCATTTTTTGATAGGAAACTACTATCCTATATGTTCCTGGCACTGCAGCTTACAGTGAAATTTCACCAGTGAGATGGCTATCCTTTCATTTCGATTTCTCTATCCCCTCTTAATTGGAAATAGCTGTTGCACAGGTATACCGAGCATGTTTGGTACAGGTGGGTAAGAATATCAGGGTATGAGATGGGGGAAAAGACACAGTGGTACTTGGCAAGGATGTTCAGTCTCACAGGCTCATGGTGGTGAGCACAAAGAGGTAAGAAAGGTACCAGAGAACAACATCAACCACTTCACAACATTCACAAGGTCGTGAATGCTTTCAACAAATGGATAACTGATTAGTCCCAGTCACTGAAGACACAATGGTTTTTTACAAAACCTTGCCTGCCTGATAATCTTAGCTACCATAAAGATGAGACATGGCTCACACTTTTGGACTCTCATCATCTCTACCTTTTGACTTTGAGGGTAAGAGGAAAGTGAACACAGATTGCAAAAGGAACTGCTTCAACTATTCATTGGCCAATCAATTTAAAGATATCCAGACTATTCTACATGTCTAAGTAGATAGAATATTTAAAGCATAAATATATAACATGTAGAAAAGCTAGTAAGGGAAGTACTAAGTGTGTCCACATGTGCCAGCAAAATCGTCTTTCTCTGGCTTTTGGCCAAGTTGAAGTAAGTTTATCCTGATGGTATTTGGGGGAGATTATTAGACCTGCTTACATGGAAAAAGATCCTTCAACTATAAGTAATACATCACTGTGAGGTGCCATCATGTTCTCCAAACCAGATCACCACACAATCCCGCACGGACATTAGTATGCCTCATGATTACATACATGCACACCAGCAAGGAGCATTTATTTGCTAATAACTGCAATGTGGGCAGCTATAGCCTTTCATAGTAAGTCATGAGCCTTTTCAACAGGGCACAATTTATCACCAAAAACTGTGTCTGGCTGGCTTAGATGTGCAGAAGGAAAAGTATTTCTGTACATGTTTTAAGTAGCAGCAGGAGTATGCATTGTACATACTTTCCCATCAAAAAAATAAGTGCTTAGATTTATATGAATGAACTAAGGAAAACTAAAGTTTACATTCGTGTACTCTCCAAACACAGACCCTCACAGGCTAGTGGAACAAATGTGACCATAGTCAGTGATTTCTTATAAAAACGTTTGGGGATACTTAAAGAAAAATCACTATCATAGGACCAAGAGAAACCTTAGTCTAGGACCAACAACTCAATATAGGACAAATGAAAGAAACAGTCACTTTTAAAAAAAATTTACTAAGAATTAGGTACATTTTATATAAACATCAAGATCACACTCAACATTGAGAATCTGTACCAGTATATGACACGACTTAATTGTTTTTTTCCCATCCCCCTACGCATCCTACAAACCCAACCCTATATACATGTTTGTTTCCCCCTTTTTTTTAACCATCAAAATTTTTATTTACCCTCATTACTTACCTCTACCCCCACTTTTCTTTGGGTATTTTCTATTTTACAGTATCTATCATACATTCTAGGACTTATTTACATTTTCAGTTTCTCATACCAGAGAAAAGATACAATACTTACACATCTGTGACCTATTTATTTCACTTATGAGTATGTCCTTAAGGTACATCCATTTGAGTATGAATGGCTCAAACTTATCATTCTTTAAGGCAGAGTAATAGTCCATTTTATTTAAAAACCACATCTTCTTTGTCCTGTCTCCAGTTGATGGGCATTTGGGTTGTTTCCAAGATTTAGCTATCACAAACTGAGCCACTATAAACATGGGTGCACATGAGTTGCTGTGATATGAATCTTGTAATTCTTCTGTGTAAATCCCCAGCAGGGGAATAGCAGGGTCAAATGGGACCTCTAATCCTAGTTTTCTGAGGAATCTCCACACTGATCACCATAATGGCTGTAGCAGTCTATATTCCCACCAACAGTGGACAAGTTTTCCTTTCTCCAAGCAGGCTTGTGTTGCTGGCTAATTTTGAGATGGCAGCCATTCTTTGTGGAGTGAGATGAAATCTCAGAGCTGTTTTCATCTGCATCTCTCAAATGACCAGTGATGTTAAGCACTTCTTCATATGCTTCTTAGCTGCTTTTACCTCTTCCTCTGAGCAGTATCTGTTCATTTCAGCTGCCCATTTTTGAAGTGGGCCTTTAAATTTGGAGGGGTTGATTTTTTTAAAGCTGTTCATATAATCTAGACAGTAGCCCTTTATCTGACAAACAGCTAGTAAAGATTTTTTTCCCATATTGTTGGATGTCTTTTTGCTCTGCCAGTGGTTTCCTTTGCTGTGCAGAAGCTTTTTAATAGGATGAGATCCCATTTATTGATTCCTTCTGCTAGTTCACATGCTATAGAGGTTTTGTTCATAAAGTCTTTCCCTAAGCTAGTGTCTTCAAACATTCTACCAAAACTGTTTTCCAGTAGGTTTAGTGTTTCTGTTTTAATATTTAGGTCTCTAATCCCATTTGTTTTTAATTTAGTACATGGTGAAAGACATAGAGGTCTAGCTTTAGCCTTTAGCAGGTTAAAGCCCATTTTTTCCAGCACCATCTGTTAAAGAGGCTATCTTGCCTTGAGGACAACTGGCTCCTTTGTCAAAATGAGGTGGCTTAGTGTATCTGGAGTTGTTTCTGGATCTTCTAATCTATTCCATCAACCCCTAGGTCTGTTACTTTGCCAGTACCATGCAGTTTTTAGCACAGTGGCTGTAGTATAGTTTCACGTTGGGGATCATGATTCCCCTGCCATGTCCTTGTTACCTGGAATTGCTTTTGCTATTCTAGGTCTTTTGTGTTTCCAGATGAACTTTGTATTATTTTCTCTAGATCAGTGAAATATGTTGTTGGGATTTCAATGGAGATTGCATTGACTTTATATAGGAGTTGAGAGAGTTTAGCCATTTTGATGATATTAGTTCTTCCTATCCAAGAACAAGGGATGTCTTTCCACTTTCTGATATCTTTTTCTATCTCCTTTTGCAGAGTGTTGTAGTTTTCAGAGTAGAGATCTTACACTTCCTTTATTAGATTGATTGCTAGATATTTCATTTTTTTGGATGCTTTTGAGAAAGGGCATGACTCCCCAATTTATCTCTCCATAAATCTGTTCTTTCTGTATACAAAGACTATTTTTTTTTCAAAAAGCTATTGATTTTTGGGGCCGGAGGGTTAGCTCAGTGGTTCCGGCGCCTTCCTCGCAAGCGCAAGGTCCTGAGTTCAATCCCTGGTAACCACATATAATGCTGGGCATGGAGACATGCCCACCAACAATCAACACTGCATACCACAATGCCGGACGTGGTGGCTCACACCTGTAATCCCAGCACTCGGGAGGCAGAGACAAGAGGATTGCTGAGTTCGTGGCGGTTTGCCTGGGCACCATAGTGAGCTCAGGGCTAGCCCGAACTACAAAGCAAGACCCTGTCTCAAAAAGCAAAAACAAAAAAAAACAAAACAAAAAAAAAAAAGCGCTATTGATTTTTGAACACTGACTTTGTAGCTACTAAATTTGGTGATTAAGTCTAGCAGTCTTTTGGTTGAGTTTTTAGGATCTTCTATATAGAGTATCATGTCACCAGCAAATAGTGACAGTTTAACTTCTTCCTTTCCTATCTTTATTACTTTTCTCTTGTCTAATTGTTGTCGCTAGTGTTTCTAGCACTATATTGAACAAGAGTGGTGAAAGTAGACATCTTTGTCCTGTTCCTGATCTTAGCATAAAAGGTTTCAGTTTTTGACCATTAAAAGTGATGCCAGCTGTTGGTTTCTCATATAGCTTTCATTAGGTTGAGATAAAGTACATAAATTTTCTTTAAGGTTTTGATTATGAATGGGTGTTGGATTTTGTCAGACACTTTTTCTGCATCTATTGAGATGACCATATGGTTTTTGTCCTTGAGTCTGTTTATGTAGTGTATTACATTTATTGATTTACAGATGTTGAACCATCCTTCCATCCCAGGGATGAATACAACTTGGTGAGGGTGTATGATCTTCTGGATGAATCAACTGTATTCTATTAGCCAGTATTTTATTGAGGATTTTTGCATTGATGTTCACTAAGAAGATTGACCTGTATTTCTCTTTTGTGGTTGGGTCTTTCTCTCTTTTTGGCATCAATGTAATAGCTACTTCCAGGAATGAATTTGGGAGCACTCCTTCCCTTTCAATTTAATTAAAGAGTTTGAGAAGTATTGGCATTTACTCTTCTTTGAAAGTTTTGTAGAACTTAGCAGTAAAGCCATTAGGACCAGGGCTTTGGTCAGTAGGTTCTTTATAACATTTTCAATTTCAAAGGTTGATATTGGGGTATTTAACATTTTTATATCTTCTTCATTCAATTTTGGAAGTTCATATATGTCTAGGAATCTACCTATTTCTCCTACATTCTCCGTCTTATTGGAGTACAGATTTTCAAGGTAAGTGTTTATTATACTCTGGACTTCCACTGGATCTGTGGTGATTTCCCCTTTTTCATTCCTAGTAGCATGTATTTGAGCCATTTCCTTCTTTTGTTTGATAAAGTTGGCTAAGGGTTTGTCAATTTTGTTTATCCTTTCCAAGAACCAATTATTCGATTCGTTTTTTGTGTCATTCTCTTAGTCTCCATTGCATTAACTCCTGCTCTGATCCTTATAATTTCCTCCCTAGTATGAGCTTTTGGTTTGTCTTGCTCCTCTTTTTCTAGTATCTTGAGGTTCAGCCTTAGATTGTTTCTTTGAGCTTACTCTGTTTTCCTGGTGTAGGAATTCACTGTTATGAAATTCCCTCACAGAACTGCTTTCATTGCATCCCGTAAATTCCTGTATGTTGCACTGGGATTATTGTTTAATTGTAAAAACTGTTTAATTTCTTCTGTGACCGATTGGTTGTTTAGCAGGGTGTTATTCAATTTCCATGTGTTTGTAAGGATCTTGGAATTTCTTTTGCTATTCAACTCCAATTTCAAGGCACTATGGTCTGACCGTATACAGGGGATAACTTCAATTCCTTTGCATTTATTTAAACATGCTCAGTGAACCAGTGAACATACTCAGCAGTCTATTTTGGAGAATGACCCATGAGCAGTTGAGAAAAATGTATATTCTGACTTTGTAGGGTGAAATACTCTGTAGGCATCTATTAAATCCATTTGTTCAAAGGTTTGGTTCAGTTCAAGCATTTCATTGTTGATTATTTTGTCCAGTTGATCTACCTAGTTGTGACAACAGAGTATTGAAGTCCCCTACTCCTATTGTATTAATGCTTATCTGGCATTCCAGCTTCATTAATATTTGTTTTATATAGTTGAGTGACTAGAATTTGATACATAAATATTTATGACTGTCATCTCTTTCCCTTGGACTATTCCCTATATGAGGATGTAGTGTCCTTCTTTGCCTCTTTTAATCAGTTTTGGTTTGAAATCTATTTTGTCTGAAAATAAGGTAGCCATTCCTGCTTTTTTGCAGTTTCCTGTCACATGGAGAATTGTTTTCCATCTTTTTACTTTCAGACTATGGCTTTCTTTCTGAATTAGGTGTGTTTCTTGTATGCATCATATGGTAGGATCTTGTTTCTGGTTTTTTTGTTTTGTTTTGTTTTGTTTTGTTCTGCTTTGTTCTGCTTTGTTCTGCTCTGTTCTGCTTTGTTTTGTTTTGTTTTGTTTTGTTTTGTTTTGTGACAGGGTCTCATTTTGTAGTTCAGGCTGACCCTGAGCTCACTATGTAGACCTCGAACTCAGCAATCCTGCCTCTGCCTCCCAAGTGCTGGGATTACAGGTGTGAGCCACCATGCCTGGTAGGATCTTGTTTCTTAATCCATTCTGCCAGTCTGTGTCTTTGGCACATTGAGTCTAGTGACATTTATGGTTATGACTGATATGGCCTGATTTATACCCATCATGGTGTTTTATTGTTCTTGGCTCTTTTATTCTTTGCTTTTCCCCTTTCCAATCAGATTCTTGTCTTGCCCAATTAGTTCACTCTGCTAGGTTTCATGAGTTTGTGACCTACATTGTTTTTTTTCTAAGACATTCTTTGGAATGCTTTGGAGTCCAGGTTTTATATTTGTGAAGTTTTTCAGTTGTTCTTTGTGGAAGTATCTTATTTCTCCATCAATTTCGAAAAATAGTTTGCAGGATACATCAATCTAAGTTGGAGGTTGTTTTCCTCCAAGACTTGAAACACTTCACTCCACAGTCTCCTCATACTGAGCAGCCAGCAGCCTTCCTGACATCAGATCCAGACCAGAACAACACGGAACCCCCATTCCCCTATGGGAAAGCCTGAGGTAAGTGCCACAGAGATCACCCAGTGACTGCAGCCACAGGCCAGGGGCCTTGCTGCTATCAGGACCAGACCAAAACCCTCCATTCCTGTTTGGGTGAGTCTGGGTGAGTGCTGCTTAGGTTATACAGTGACTTTTTTGCCTCTGGCCAGCAGAATAGAAATGAGAAAAAAATCAAAAACCCAGCTACAAAGATCATCACCACAGGGGAACTCAAGGAAAAGGGAAATGGAGCAAACTGAAGCTCAATCACCAGGACGTTCTGAGCTGGTAACAAAAGCATATCTACTAAAATGGAAATCAGAACTGATCTCTGAGATGAAAACAGAGATGCTGTCCACAGTGAAAGATATGATTAAGGAAGAGATCAGGGACAGGACAGAATCTGAGATAACAAAAGCAATGAAACCTTTTTAAAAGCTTCAAGCAGAGTTCCATGTGATCAAAAACGACAACAAAAGTTTGCAAAGCAGGATGAGTGAAGCTGAGGACCGAATTTCAGACCTAGAGGACAGGATCACAGCCAATAAACAGGAATGGAATAATTTATGGCAACTGGCAAGAGATGATGAGAAATCAATGCAACAGCTCCTAGACTACTCAAAGAATAACATAAGACTGACTGGAAACACTGAAGAAGCAGGAGCCAGTGCAAAAGAAAAAAAAAAACTGTGCACAGATATAATGGCAGAAATCTTCACAAGAGAATGAAAAGAATTGGACATACAGATAAATGAGGCATATAGGACTCCAAAAGGCCATGATATGAAAACAATCTACACCTAGGCACATAATTATCAAGGTTCCAGATATCCAAGAAAAGAAGAAAATACTGAACACAGCTAGAGAAAAGAAAAAACACACCCAAAGGGAAGCCCACCAGGGTCATAGCAGACTTCAACACAAATGCTCAACACAAGAAGAAACAGTCACTTTGAGAACATTGATAATTATTTATAATTATACTGGTAAAATCAGTAGTTACCCTGATAATAATCCTAGTAACTAATATTTACTGAATACTTATCACAAGGACCAGTCCACTTTCTACATAATTTACTTTTTTTTTCATTAAATTCTGCTACTAATGTCCTATGTCTTATAGCCAGGTAAACTGAGGCTTTAGAGGTATGATAACCTTCCTTCAAATCACTGCGTGAGAGTTTAGTTTCTAAATCCAACTCTGACTCCAGTATCTTGGGCTTCTCTCACTGGGTACTAGAGGAGGCAATACCCTCCCTCTAGGGACACATGGAGCATTATGGAGTCACCCAAGCCAGACCAGGCCAGTGTAGACTGGTCACCAGGGGATGAACACAATACTTAGTGGCAAGTGAGAAGTATCGGTGGTTCAGGTGAAGAATTTTAAAGGCTGTAACTGACTAAATGACTATAGATCAGAGCTAAAGAGGTTAAGTTAATGTGTCTGGGACCTTGGTAAAAAGTGTGAAGCCAAAACTCTGTGCACTGATTACCACCAGTGAGCTATAACACCATCATACAGGTACTAGACATGGATTTATTAGTTACACAGAGGCAAAAGGGAAAAGCTAGGATCTCTCCTAAGTGGGTACCTCAAGGACCAAGAGAGCAGCCCACTGTGAATGGACTCTTGTCTCTGTCTGCCTCTTTTGCATTACAATCAAGGAGCCAGGGAAAGTGGTTCTCTATGATTTTTATATCTGTAGGGCAATACGATAGGCTGGACTAAAGCAATGAAGAACATCATATTTCTAGAGAGGAATGAAATAGAGCCCAGGCCCTTTTAACCAGTCCTGCTGTGTCTCAAAACAATGCATTCTCCACACCTTCTACGGTTATTTTTGAAGAACTGCAAGAAAGAGAGGTGGTGAGAAGACTTGGCTGTCCCACAGTGACTTAACCATCCAAGGCCCCTTAGAGCACTGTTTTATGAGAAGCCTCATGAAAACTTTGTGGTTAGTATGTAAGTGAAAAGAAGAGCTCAGGAGGGGTCTTTCAGTCACTGTGGTTGTGCATGTTGAAGTTAATGAGCCAGAGGCATGAGACTGCATAGATTCAAAGCTACCAAGTGATGCTATACTTTATACCTATTCTGCAATTCAACAAAACCATACCAAGCTTTACTCTGTGCCTCTGCTCTCCATATTGAGGAGATTTTTTTAAAAGTTATATTCCTACTGTTCAACAGGTCCCAGTCAATTGATACATAGCTAATAAATAGAAGACAGGCAGACACATAGATGTCATACAGTGCAAAATGACTACAGCATCTGGCACCAGATGTTTCAATGCACTGAAATATTCATTGATGTTTTTAACAGTATATGTAAGGCAAATCAGATATGGGTGTGACTATACACATAGTGCTTTATATCACTTCTGCTTTCAAGAGCTTAGATGTAAGCTTCTCCGTCATCAGCTATACGCCCTGATCCCTGGCTTTTATAATGTCCAGACAGGAAAAGAGTACATATTTATCAGGGGCTGGAGATTTAGCTCAGTGGTTCCAGTGCCTGTCTCGCAAGCACAAGGCCCTGAGTTCGATCCCGGTAACCACATACAATGTTGGGCATGGTGACTTACGCCCACCAGCCATCAATAGCACATACCACAGTGCCAGACTTGGTGGCTCACACCTGTAATCCCAGTACTGAGGAGGCAGAGACAGGAGGATTGCTGAGTTTGAGGCTTGCCCTGGCTATATACTAAGCTCAGGGCCAGCCTAAACTACAAAGTGAGACCCTGTCCCAAAAAAAAAAAAAAGTACATATTCATGGACCTATCATTTGTATTACAGGTTAGGATCTGTCAATATTTTAGGTGGTGAACAAAATAAGTTTTTTGTTGATGATGAAAGTGATGACCTAAGTGTCCTGGTGTATGGCTTCCTGTATTCTTCATTGACCAAAATTTGGTCATGTACTTGACTGTATCCACAAGGGAGGCTGGAAAATTCTGATTAAATGTCCACAGTTAAAGTGGAAATAGTTTGACAAAGTCATCCATCTTCAGTATACCTATTGCTGTATTTGCTGCTGGCTTCTGTTGAGCATATAATCAAAGAATGTAAAGAAGTAGTAGTTCTCTACTTCCCAGCAGCTCTTCCTGGAACCTCAAATTACTCTTGATTGTGTCTCCTTCCCAAGTCATGTTCTTTACTTTCTTATTGATTCTGTGAGGGACTGAAAATTTCCAAACACTCTTCTGTTTACGTTAGCTGTGGCTAAATTACTAATTAGTAATTTTTAAAGCCCTAAAGTGTTACTGAAGTTAACAGAGGAAAATGGAAGGGAGAAAAGAGAGAATATAACATCTGGTAGTGTAGAGTCTTTAAATGAATACATTACGACTCAATTAGATTCAGAACTGACATTTAAACAAAGGCAGACCTGTAGGTCATGGACTCTTCTTTACCTTGAAACAAGGCCAGTGCTAAAACTAACTGTATCATTCAAACATCTCACTAAACAAATCAATTCCATTGACTGTACTGTAACTTGCTTTTGACATGCAAAACTAGGAAGGAATTTCTGAAAGGCAAATTATTTCACCCAAATCAAGGTTTTTGCATAATTTATGCTTAGAGACGTCCTTTATTACAGAGACCCCTAACTTTTTTTTTTGGATTTTTGAGACAGGGTCTTGCTTTGTAGTTCAGGCTGGCCCTGAGCTCACTATGGAGCCCAGGCAAGCCGCCGCGAACTCAGCAATCCACCTGTCTCTGCCTCCCGAGTGCTGGGATTACAGGCGTGAGCCACCATGCCCGGCACTGTGGTATGTGGGTGGTATTGATTGCTGGTGGGTGTGAGTCTCCACGCCCAGCATTCTATGTGGTTACCGGGGATCCAACTCAGGTCCTTGCGCTTGCGAGGCTGGCTCCGGAACCACTGAGCTAACCCTCCGGCCCCAGAGACCCCTAACTTTTGAGTAATTATTTTTTAAAGATAAGTTAAATATATGGAATTTCCAGAGATACTTGGTGAAGTAGATTCAGGTGCTCCTGAAAATTACACAAGAGGTAAGTCACCCTGCTTCCTGTACTCTCAGGAGGGCTGGCCTTCTACATCACGAATCTTGTCTAAGAATCATAGTATGCTGTGTTACCAAAAAATCCTTACCTCATAAATGTCTGATATTTTGAAGTCTCCTAAAATGGTGATGTTAGCCTGAAGTACAAAAGGGTATTGGTTTCAAGGACAGAATCTCCCAGAACAAGTGGAGGAGACAGAGCCACTATGTCGTGTCAGCAGCCCCGCATCCCTAGTCATATTTCCTCCTGCTCTCATGCTCATCTTGGAGTCCAGCACCCCAGTCTGTGAAGAAGTGCACTTGGATCCTTCTATAGGCTCCCTCAAACACCTCAGTTGCTTACAGGTAATAGCCAAGAGCTCCTGGGATTATTTCCTGCTCCATAATCCCATGTTGACCATCTTATCTTTTTCTTCTCTGGCTCCCTGGATAGAAAACCCAGGGAGAAGTGATATTCCAGATTCTGTAATCACACACTCGTTTTTTTCATGGGACTCAGTGACACAGAGGCAGCCTGACTGATTTTCAACTCTTAGCAAAGATCCTTTTCAAGTTATATTCATGATGCTATTTCATTCCAAGTCATTTTTAGTGCTTTTAATAACTCTGACATATATTTTTTCTACTTGTTTTTTACTTTTTGCTGTACTTTGCACTCTCAGTAAGTGTCAGAAGTTGTAAGTTGGAGGCCTACTTATAAGAACAGACAGGTATTCTATCTGTTGCAAACAATGTTTCCTTAAAAACACAACAGATAACAAAATATTTAGGTTGGGGAAATTTCAAGCAGATGTCAGATTTCTAGTCTTCAGTGGATGTGATAATACTGGGCTTATACTCTCACATACTTTAACCAGCTAAATCCTAGTCACCTACCCTTGTAGCAGAGCAAGCATATTCCAGTTTAACAAGACATGGCACATCTTTCTCTTGACCTAAGAGACTCTATCGATTATTTTACCTGCTGAGTCCTGTGGGCATTTGAATTTGCAGGACCCAGAGACAGTACAAACAGAATGGAAGACTTACATTTATCTAAAACAGACTCAGCTGAAGAGTACCCAAAGATAGACTGGTAGTATCTAAGTGTCAGCCAACATGAGAAATCAAGAAAAAAGGTACAGTGGACCCTTGACTTATGAACTCAATTTGTTCTTGATGGTTACTTATAACTCAGGTTGGTCAATTGAAGGCTCAGGCTTCTCTACCCAGTCTTCAAAGACTCTCTCCTGTATACAGGCAGATCTCAGCATCCAAAGAAACATTGGCCCAGGTTTTCTCAATTAACAGCATATAAGGATATTGTAATATTCTTTCCAGAATTTAAGAGTTAAATCTATACCTGAGACCATCTGGGAGCATAAGCATGTGGCTCCACTTTATTAGACAAGACCCAGAGCAGCTACAGCAAAGGAGGTAGGAAAAAGAAAGCCTGGTATAATTCAATGAAGTTCTCCAGTTGGCTAAGCAGCCTTTTATATGATTCCCATGATATTGTGAATGAACTCCCAGGAGTTCTTACTAATGCCAGCCATCAACTAATTAGTACAATAATCTTATACTGCTAATTTTTCTATACATAGGTCTTACTTTCAAATGAATTTATAAACAGTGCTATGTATGTCTGTATTTATAATGTGTTCATAAAAAAGACTATGTTAAAAGATTGTATACAGAAAGCCAGCAATCCCCCCAAAAGAAACATTAACAAAGTTTAATATAAATTCAAGAATCCAGTATCCAGGCACATTTCCTGAGGATATCTGTTTGTACACATATATGTATATGAATACATACACAAAATCTTTTTACCATCAGAAATTTGAAGAACCACTTTAACTCTGCTGTAAAGGAATTTTGATTAAACAGAGGGAAAAAAAGTTTCTCACCAGAACACTCAGATTTTCCTGACTTCTCTGTGATCATCTAGGTCAGTTATCCAGAATTTCTCATTCAGACAGTAAAGTGGGAAAAGAATGAATAAATTTATAAGGCAGGGCAAAAAAAATCACATGAGGGCTAAAGTTATTTCCCTACTAATAAACCTCTGAATCACAAAGACATCGATCTATTTTTACAGAAACTTGGAAAATAGCAGATCAAATCAGAGGAACAGAAATATTCCCTCTGCTTCTCCTTGGGGATGAATCCCACACAAGACACTGTCAAGTTTTTTTTTTTTCCTTGCTGTTGTTTTAATTCAGAAAAAGTGCTCCTCTGCCAGCGCTCTGGGAAAAGAAGGCACACACTGAGCTGCCCTCCAGAACCTTCTCAGTCCAAATGATTGAACACAAGGGTGGATGGCTGGAGTGGACAATGGGGACTTTTGTTCTAGGCCCAACTATCATATCATATGGCAAAGATAAGCCATAGGAGGCTGGCAGATAAAATAATGCTAATAATTAAGGCTATATAACTTTTTTATGTATTAGCTAGTGATGCGTTACAGATCCCCAGAGGTAAGTAGAGTAGTTAAAACCTCCACTTTATTATTCAGTCTTTTATACCAGAAGTCCTTATTGAACACTTATAATGTGGATAATACTGTCGGGGGAACTAAGATTAATAAGCCAATCTTATCTTGAATTTGCAGCCCAGTGGGAAAAGAGGGAAAAGGATTCAACATGGAGCACTAGCCCTTGAACCAATAAGGTACATACTGGATCTCAAGTGTGTAACATGTCCTTCCTCTGATTCCAACAGCTGCACGTGCAGGCACACACACACAGACACACACACACAGAGGTACCTAAGCACTACTGACACCTTAAATGTGTATAAATTCAGAAAGGAAAAGAAAACTATCTCCTGATTGGCTTTCACTCTATGAACTTGAACTTATTCTCTTGGTTCCAGCTAAAGGACAATCTCCAGCCTTTGCCATGAGCTCAGACCAGGTTCTCCTTCTTCCATACCCTCCTTTCCCTAGGGCTACATACAATATGGTGCCAGTCTTACCACAGACTACTCTAACAAATTCTCATAGGCTGGGTGGCATGGCCAACATACATTTCTTCCTCACAGCTCTGGAGTCTGGAAGACCAAGATGAGGGTGCCAACACGGCTGGTGTCTACTGAGTGCTGTCTTTCAGGTTGGAGACAGCCAGCTTCCCCCGTGTGTCTGCACATGATGGAGAGCTGGCTACTAATCCAAGGGAAGCCCCCTATCATCTTATCTGAATGCAATCACCTCTCATCACCCCCTCCCATATCATCGCATTAGGACTAAGGTTTTAATGTATGAGTTTGGGTGAGAAATAAATATTCAGCCAATTGTAGGAATCATTTTCTCCATGAAAGTGCTAAACTAGGGTCTTTAGAGCCCTTCTGGAATTTCAAAAGAGGCAGACAGTCCCTGGGCTTCTCTGAGCAACTTCTAGGATAGACAGGTATGACTTTGTAGAGGGGCAAAAGGACACCCTCTCTTCAAATATCACTTTCTTGATCTTCAAAGCGCTAGAGTCCCTCTAATCAAATATAATCCTTTCATTAACTGTGGGGTTTTTTTTTTTTTTCTGTACTAGGGTTCAAATTCAGGAATTTACACCTGCGAGGCAGGGACCGTTCATTAATTGCTGCCAGAAGACTAAAGAGTAAATATGGGAGGATACACAGTGCCAATGAATAGGGCAAAGGTAAGTAACAACAAGAAAGAAAAAATGTGATGGTAAAGAAACAGAAAGCTTATGTATATGGGGGGATTATTGGGTTGGCAGGGGAATGGAAAAAAATGAGAATTAAGTCATGTCATATACTGGTACAAATTCTCAATTTTGACTGTGATCATGATGTGTATATAAAATGTACCAATAAAGATTCAAATCTAGAAAACGAAGAAGAAAGGAAAATTCTGGACCAAGTGAGACCATGCAAACGGGATCACTACTCCCTGAAGCCAAGAGCAAGAGACTTCCGAAGAGACAGCTGAAACCTACACGGAGCTCACCTGCCCCAGACAAGAGACCCTCAACCCAAGCCCTAGGTGTGACTTTATGTTAGGAAATGGTGATTGCTAAATTTTGTCCCTTCCACTCATCAACAAATATTGATAAGATACTTACATTAAGGCAGGAATTGCTGTGCATGTTTGTTTTGTTTTCCAGTACTGGGATTGAATTTGTGCATTTTTTTTTATCATCAGGCCTCTGCTACAAAGAAAGGGTGCTCTCACTGACCCAAACAGGAAGTACAGGAAGAAGAGTTTGTCTCAGGATAGAACATAGAGATTTCCTGCACTCAAGAGTCTGTATTTTTACATACTTCCTCCTCTGAACAGACTGTTCTTTCCTGCTTGTCAGGAAAAGAGGAGCATCCTCTCCCACTATGCTATAACTAATACTAATTATCACTCTGCTCCAGGTGAGCAAGCCTCCATGTTCTCATTATGTCCCTAACCCACATACTTCCACTCTTAACTCTACCCAACTGCATTTCAGTGATGTAGCTGTCTCTTTCTCTGGCAGATTTGCTAAAGTCTACACATCATTCAAATAAAGCACCTGGCACATAGTCAGCAGTCCAGAATCCTACTAAATGAATGTGTTCTTGTCTGCACACAATATATTCAGAAGACAGGGAAGATGTCAGGGGAAATGTACAACCTGAAAGAGGTATATATAACTTAAGTTCAAAGGTGGAACTTGAGTGTGAGGAGTCATCAGTGTTGAGATGATGGTGCCATTTATGGAAGCTGGAGAGTTTTGATAGGAAAAAGATCTATTAAATGACAGAAAACTGCCTTAGTCTATTTTGTGTTGCTATAACCGAATAACATGGTTGGGTAATTTCTAAAGAATGCATATTTGTTTGGCTCATGAAATAGCACTCTACAAATCTAAAATTACAGCATCAGTATCTGGAGCTTCATCACCCAAGGTGTAAAGCAGAAGGACAAGTTCACATGAGAGAGGAAAGGAGAGCCAAACTCTCCCCTGTATAGCTAACCCATTCCAGAGATAAGAAGCCTAGTCCACAAAATGGCCTTCGTTTATGTGTGGACATAATGCCCTTACAACCCATTCACTTTTCATAGGTCCCAAGTTCTAGCACTGTGATAACTGGTAATCAATTGATAATTCAACTGTGGTAATTGAATTTTAACATGAGTTTTGAAAGGGACACCCAAACCACACAGAATTGACTAATCACTAATAAATGACTAGTGAGCTTCAAAAGATTGTAGTGTTTTGGAAGAACAAAGAGGAGAACATCCTAAGATGGAAGTGTTCCGAATGGCCGACTTAGCAAAGATTTTAGGTAAAAGAGGAATTTTCCTCACATAAGCCAGATAATAGAAAATCAAGGAACAAAATAGAGAGGTATTGGTTATGGACTAGTCCCCCCCCAACCAAATAAGCATGATGAAGGACAGATATTAGGTGGAACTATAGAAAGATAAGAGCAGTTTTAGAAAGAGTACTTTTGGGTGAGCACACTATAAAATGGATGAAATAAAGGTGATTGGGAAATCAACAAGACAGAAGAGACAAGTGATGGTCCCAGATCTCAGAGATCATGGAAAACAATGACATCTAGAGCTGTGAATGAATGTAAAAATAAATTGGAATATCCTCTGCTCTGGAGCAAAGACCACTCATTTTTTTTTTTTTTTTTGAGCTCACTATGGTGCCCAGGCAAGCCACCGCAAACTCAGCAATCCTCCTGTCTCTGCCTCCCGAGTGCTAGGATTACAGGCGTGAGCCACCATGCCCGGCTCTGTGGTATGTGGTATTGATTGCTGGTGGGTGTGAGTCTCCACGCCCAGCATTGTATGTGGTTACCGGGGATCGAACTCAAGACCTTACACTTGTGAGGTAGGCGCCAAAACCACTGAGCTAACCCTCTGGCCCAAGACCACTCATTTTTTGAGACATGGAAATAATTTTGCTTGAAAGACAGGCAGTATAAGCAGCAGGTAAAGCAGACTCTTGGCTTCAAATCCTGTCTGCCACCAAACAGTGGTGAGATCCTGGTAAACATTTTTATTTGTAACTTCCACAATCTATTCAATGAAGATTAAGATACTCCCTACTTTGTAGGGTTGCTATTACAATTCATATGAGGCCTACTGGTTTCCCTTCCAAGATGTATAAAATCTAGGCCAAATCAAAGACAACAGACAGAGAGATAAGAGTCTGTTGGGAGGGTAAATGTCAAGCAATATATAGAAGTCATGAATTAGACACAGCAGTGGGTACTGAAAATATCCTGTGCATCTGGAGAGTGGTAAGGACAGAACAATGCCCACTGCACCCCTACAAAATGTCCACATACTAAGTTATAAAATCTGTGAATGTGTTGACCTAATGTCCAAAGAGACTCTGTCAAAGGGCTACTATGTAGAATACATAAAGAAATTTTAAAAATCAGCCCCAAGTTTAAAGACCCAGTTCAAAAATGGCATTTAAAACGAAGACATTTCTCAAAGGAAGAAAAGCAGCCAAGAAGCATATGAAGAAATGTTCAACATCACCAATCATTCGAGAGATGCAGATTTCATCTCACTCTACAAAGAATGGCTGCTATTGCGAAATTAATCAAGTAATAAATACTGGTGAGGCTGCATGGAAAAAGGAACCCTTCTCCATGGTTGGTGGGATTGTAGACTTGTGCAACCATTGTGGAGATCAGTGTGGACATTCCTCAAAAAACTAGGATTAGAGGTCCCATTTGACCCTGCTATTACCCTGCTAGGAATATACTCGAAGGAATTAAAAGAATCATATCATAAAGACATATGTGCACCCATGTTCATAGCAGCTCAGTTTGTAATAGCCCAATCTTGGAAACAACCCAGATACCCATCAACTGGAGACTGGATAATTTTTTTTTCTAAAATGGAATATTACTCTGCCATAATGACAAGTGTCATTCATTTATGTGCAAATGGATACACTAATAAGTGAAATAAATAGATCACAGATATGTAAATACCATGTCTTTTCTCTATGACAAGTTTCATTCATTTATGTGCAAATGGACACACCTTGAGGACACACTAGTAAGTGAAATAAATAGATCACAGATGTGTAAATACCGTATCTTTTCTCTGGTATAAGAACCTATAGATCTAAATGAGTTCTAGAATATATGATAGAGTTAGTGAAATAGTAAATACTCAAAGGGAATGTGGTAGGGGAAAGTAATGAAGGGAAAGAATAAATATGATTTGAAAAGAAAAAAAGCACATCTATATGGGGGTGGGGGTTGTGGGGTGGGTAGGGATATGGGTAAAAATGAGAATTAACTTGTGTCATATACTGGTACAAATTCTCCACTGTTGAGTGTGATTGTGATTTGTCTATAAAATGTACCAATAAAGAATTCAATTTTTTTAAAAAGGGACTCGGTGGGATTAAATCAAGGACCTTGAGCTGGAAAGATGACCCCGGCTTGTTTGGCAGTGTCCACTGTGAATAAAAGGAGGTGAGGCACTGTGAGAGCAGAAGAGCTGAAAGAAGTACAGGTTGCAGTGATGCTCTTTGAAGGTGAAGAACAAGATGCAGACGGCTCCAGGAGCTGAAAAGGGTAGAATGATGATACTCGCCTCAAGTCAGAAAGGGTAGAATCCCATTGACACCTTCACTTTGGCCTTATTGAAGGCCTTATTAAGGCTAATTTGAATTTTGAACCTCCAGAATAAAATAATATATCTGTGATGTTTGAAGCACTTCTGCTGTTAGTAAAGTGTTACAGCAGCAACAGGAAACCCACACAGCTCCATCATCAGCTTTGCTGAGCAAAAAAGAGTTAGCAGCATCGACTTAAGCCAGGTAAGCAAACCCAGGTGGCAAGACTGAGTTAAATGAAACAACTCAGAGCTAAATAAAATGAAATTCAAGACAAAGCAGTCACAGGCATGTCCTACTCAGTTTCCTTAGCCAGAGCCCAGCAACTTGTCAGTGAAGCAGGATATTGTAATTAAATGGAAAATTAAATGTAGCATTGCTTTGTTTGTGAAAGCTTGATAAAAGCACATTTATCTTATTGGTAAATACACCAGTGAGCTACAGAGGATAAAAATTTGGCCCAATCCCTTAACCAGAAGATAATACAGACAAAAGTTACAGCATGGATTTTATAAAGCTTATATATAAATATGAGTAAGTTCAGAGTCTAAAGTACCAAAAATCATCCAAAAATGTGCCACGTAACCCTGTAGATTCCTAAGCATCAGGGCTCTTTCCCTATGAATTGGCCCCTAGCAACACACAGCAATCAACACATAGCAGAGCACATATTACACATGTTCCACAGGCTTCTGTACGTCAAAGGTAAGAACTCCACATGGAAGATGAAGAAACTGAGGCTCAGAATGACAAAGCAATGAACCCCAGGTTACAAAGCCTTGCCAAAGGCAGAGTCTGATTTCCTGACTCTTTCTGGAGTGTTTTCTTTCTCATGATTCCATCTCCCTGGCAGTGATGCCAAGACAAGTCCTATGAGTAACATTTTAAAAGCCAAAAGGGGTGTCTTGCCACTGGTAAGATTCTCCAGAGTATTTTACTGAAGGATATATGGTATTTTACAAACTACAGGGGATTCTGGTAGTCTTCTAAACAAGCTTTGTTGAATTAAAAGTTTATATTGGCTGATAAGGGTCCATGATTACATGTGGAAGAATAAGCAAGAACAGAGTTCCTTCTTCTATTTTACAAAGTAAGCATCAGGTGCTGTGGCTAAAGTTCCCATGCTGTGACTTCTAAGTGGCATCTTCATGTTCTGGTACCTGGAGCACACTGAGATGAACCATAGGTAGTTCTTTTTCTTTAATTTGTCTTTATTGGTACACTGTATATACACATTGTGATCACACTCAATACTGCAAACTTGTATCAGTATATGACACAATTTAATTCTCATTTTTTCCTGTTCCCCTACCCACCCCACAACCCTCCACCCCCTACATTCATAAGCCTTGTTTCCCTCTTTTTAATTATCATCACATTTTTTCTTTAAGTGGTTCTTGATTGGGGCCATTTCTTATACCCCATGAATGTGTTAAAAGGGACAGATATCACCTCAGAATATGTCTCTGAAAACAGTAAGGAATGCAAGCACATTTAATATAGTAGATCTACTTATCTGCCACAAATTCATTAGATCATGTCTTTGTGGTCTAATTCTGCTCATGCATAGTATAATATAACATAATCATTAAGACCACAAGAATCAGGGACAATTATGTTAATCTTATATCCAGGCTCTTCCTTACTAGTGTTTAGATCATAAATAGCCCACTTGATATCAGTGCCTCTATTTCCTCTTCTGAAAATGGGTATACAATGACTCATACAGCAGAGCTGCTGTGTGAAGCAACAAATGTAAAATACTATCCCATATTTAATATTAAGTAAATGTTGGTCATTATATTATTGTTATTATTATTATTACCACCATGCTTCATGGTACTTTTAAGAAGAACCCTGCACAATCTCTTTAATAACCTGCAACTACTATACATTATGACAAAGATTAAAAGAGAGTTGAAGAAATACACACTTATTTCAGGTCAATGAAATCACACAATTTCTCTAGAGGGAATGAGCCACAGTATTCCTCCTCAGGTAATATATTATGAATGATGATTTTTTTGAGATGCATTAGGAGGAGATTCAGGAGAAAGATAGAGAATGAGAATGTACCCAGTGCTGGAGCTTAAATTAATCAACTTCTGTTTCTGTAAATAGCCCTAAGTGAAAGAATCAAACTATTATGTTTTGTAGATGAATGATCAGCAAATGCTCAGGAGCTCATCTGTCATGGTCTAGTTTTGCTGCCTGACAAGAATAATGAAGCTGGCATATTCTGAATTCATAAGATTCTGGCTCATGGTTTACCTAAAATCCACATTTAATGAGAAGGGAATCAGCAGAGAGAATAAATGCCTCCCCAGTTTAGTAGGGGAGTGAAAGGTTCCTCACCAGATTTCTCAGATGCAAGAGGTGACACCTGCTTGCAAAAGGTATTTCAGGGGCAGCAAATTGTGTGGCTCCCACATTGGGATAGAAACACTTTCACCAGGAGTACAATGCATCTTCAGCAAAGGATGTGCTTGTTATTCACCAAGCCCAGCCCTATTTTTCAATGAACACTGGGATCTAACAGGAGCTGATGTTACTAAGTAGGTTGAGCTAATTCTCATACAGTAAATCCAGATAAAGTAAATACATCAGAGAAAAAAATGGCATCAAGAAAGGTGCAAAACAGAGTGAATTTCTGCACAGGCAACCACAGTCTTCACAACATGCCAGCTACAAAACTGCCACTAAGGTTGGCCGCATAAAGCCTCCAGGAAATGTGTCATCAATATCAGCCTCCACTCTAGTAAGCCCCTCTGTTTAATTGATTTTCCATTAGCATTTCCTTATTGCTTCTCTTCATGTGCCCTTTTATATTTAGATAATATTTAAATGTGTTTTAGAGTTACAAAAGTAGTGAAATAAATCTGGACTGACTTTTGATTCCTGGAAACACAATAGAAAAGCAGTGAACAGCTACAAATATCCTCCTCCCATTAAGTATATGATCATTTGTCTCGCACAGCTCTGTATTATTAGTAACATTATTTTTGTGCAACTGTTTTGCTCTGTGAATTTGTAGCACAACAGGTGACCACCAGCCTCTTAGCTTACAGTTTTTCTCCAGCACTCAGCCTTCATCATTGCTTTCCAGTGCACTCTGGGGCAGGAAAGGATTTTAAAGATGGACAAATATAAAAACATGATTATGATCTCCAACAATCACACACACACTCACAGTTTGGACTTACAAGGATTCGACTCTAGTACTGAGAAGACCAAGGTGAGCAGAGAGGATTTTCCTGGAACTCAGTTCCCATAAGATTCTATACCAAAGGCACCGAAGCGATTAAAGAAAAAGAAACTTTATATTTTCCATTTCTTTATCGCACAAGCAGAAATATAAAGTATATCATGCCTCATGTCCTCTGAACTGCAATGTACTTATTAGACTTTTGAGAATATTTTTCCCTTTTTTTTTTTTTTGGTTTTCTTTTTTAACTTTTCCATGAAAGAGGCAAAGCACTCCTGAGTCGGGATGGGGAGACAGTAAGTATGAATGGTATCCCAGAACTGTGAGACAGGAAACCACCACTGGACATCAAAGAACCTTTAAGAAACCCAAATGACAATGCAACAGTAGCAGTGGCAATCAGAGGTGTTCTACCGAGGTTTGAGTTTTGTTGAGTGTGTGCAGAAACTCTTACTCTTCTTCCTTAAACTACCTCTGACCTTCCCTTTAATTGACTCCACTTCTGTAAAGTAAAATGAAATATTTTTAGCTGGAGCTGATTCTTAGTAACCCTTAAATTTCAGCAGGCAAGACACCTCACTGAGTTTCTTTGCTTTTCATCACAATAAAATTATTTGAGGAAGTTCAATATATAAATGTATCTTCCTTTCACCAGGATACCATTGGACAAAGAGATTCTGTCACAAGGCCTTACCTAGAATGTCACACTTTACAAAGATACTTTCAAAATCAGGCATTATATATCCATACTAAGGAATAAAGACAGGCTCATGTACGGGGACAATCCCTCACATCCTCCCAAGAAAACTGGCTTAGAAGTCCAACCCCAGGAGGGCCCTTAGCAAATTTAGGAAACCACAAAGAGAGAAATTCACCCACATTCATTGTAACATCAGGTCAAACACGATGGAGTCTCTCAAGCTTGACTTTTTAGCCTGTAGATAGAAGACTTAACACATTAATACACCCTTTTAAAGTCCAGTTTGAGATTTATTGAAAATTTCCAATCAGAACTAATTTTCAGACATCTGTGTTCTATATACTGATTAGCACACAACCATCTCAAGAAGAAATAAATGGCTGGCTAATTAACACTCTTGCTGTATCTTTATAAATAACCAGGCCAAACATAAGGAAATCAACTTCTTTTTCACATAGACAAATCTCTGAACATTATTTATGATCAAGGAGGGTGGAAGACTCATAACAAAAACACTCCAAACTTTAAAATAAATAAGAGATTACTGGGTTTTGTTTTATGCAATACTGGCTTGACTTTCTATTGACTGGTTATTTTACCTCTATGTAGAGGCAGAGATTAATTTCTATATTTTTGCAAATAAAAATACAAATGATATCTGGCCAGTTAAAATAAGCCCCAGTGGTTCTGTTTATTGCCCTATGAGATGTTAATTAGTGTTGGCTCTAACCCTGTAGTCTTAGCCTAAAATTGTCTTCTGGAGCACATATATTTCTAGATTCACAGCTATTTTTTATTCCCTCATTTATTAAATTGAATAACATTTTTGAAGCATTCATTTTATACTTGTATGAGGACCATGCTTTTTTTGTGTATTTGTTTTTTTAATTGAATTCTTTATTGGTACATTTTATATACAGCTCACAATCACATTCAACAATGGGGAATCTGTACCAGTATATAACACAATTTAATTCTCATTTTTACCCATATCCCTACCCACCCCACAACCTCCCCCACCCCCTATATACATGTACTTTCTTTTTCTTTTCAAATCATATTTATTCTTTCCCTTACACATTCCCTTTGAGTATTTACTATTTCAAAAAATACATCTTTTTTTTTTTTTTTTGAGATAGGGTCTCTCTCAGTTTGTAGTTCAGGCTGGCCCTTAGCTCACTATGTAGCCTAGCCAAGCCTTGAACTCAGCAATCCTCCTGCCTCTGTCTTCCAAGTGCTGGGATTTCAGGTGTGAGCCACCACACCCGGCACTGTGGTGTGTGGTACTGATTGCTGGTAGGTGAGTCACCATGCCTGGTATTGTTGTATGTAGTTACCAAAGATCCAACCAGGGACCTTGCACTTGCTAGGCAGGCACCAGAATCACTGAGCTAAATCTCTAGCCTGTGCTTTTATTTTTTTAAAAGGTATAATTGAATACCTAAATGCATTTCAAAAATTTGAATTTCTATAAAAGTTTATAAACCATAGAAAATAGGGCTATAGATACAAACACAGACTCAAATTCTGATAATATGCGCAATGTTTTCAAAAACATTGTGCCCAGTGACATTCTCATTACATCATCCCAATAGTGGATGCTATCAACATGACTCTCCAGTAATAATGATAAAACCCTAATTCCCCCGGGCAAGAGAATCTGTTTGCCAGACTGTTTTCACTCAATATTTTTTCTCTGTTTTCCATACTCTGGAAGCTACTCATTAAACACATCTCACATTTCTAGGTGGAAGAAAGGATGGCCTGTGGTTTGAAAATAGGTAATGTCCCTAAATGTCCATATGTAAAACTCAGTGCTCAGAATGATAATATTGAAAGGTAAGCAGGACTTGAGGCAGGTCCCAAGTCATTGATACTCTGGCCTCAAGAGGCCTCAAGGGACCTCACCTTTCCTCAGCTTCTGGCTTGAGATGGCTGCTGACTCCAACATGTGCTCTCACTGTTACTGACTGAGGGGGAATAGGTGCAACTCCCAAACCTGCCAGATATCCAAAGTGGGAGTTTGTGTTCTCTGAAACCAAAGAATAAATTCTAGGAACAATGCTGGTTAAGAGCAGGAAAAATAGAGCCAGGAATTTAGCTCAAGTGGTACTGTGCCTACTTTGCATGAACAAGTTCGATGCCCAGTACCACCAAAAAAAAAAAAAGGAGATAAAGTTAATTGAGAGAAACATAGCTTCTAAGACAGAAAGGCAGACCAGAAAATGGGCTGTCTGCCAGCCTTGCTTCTCAAATGTGTTTTATGGGCCAAAGCCATTAGATGAGGCAGGTTCAAAGTGGGATAAGACTATAGTCAACTAGTAAATTTGCAAGTACAGTCACTTAAGTAATATTAATCCAATGAGAAATCACGAGGTAGACAAAACTATAATCAACCAATAAGATTATGGCAAGTACACTCATTTGGATAATACTGATTAGATGGGGATACAATGGGGAAACAAGTCACGTGGCAAGGACTTTTGGTCTGGGGTCTATCATGGAGTAAGATTCTGGTTCCCCATCCAGGTGACTGATACCTATTTAGAATATCAATCACTGCTATTCATCCTTAGGGGAAGCATGTGAGTGTAGTAGTTTCATTTCCTTTACAATGCTGACCTCCAGTGAATGTGTCTTGTTCTGCATATTGGCTCCTCACAACCACCCCTGTCTAACTGCCTAATTGACTTACCTATCTACAATATTACCACCTAGTATCCTCACCCAAACCAGTGCACCCATCCCATTATGGACTTGAACCTCCAAAACTATGGGCTACTTCAACTATTTGTTCTGTATTATTTACTTTGGGTATTTCATTGTAGCAAGGGAAAACTGACTAGTACAGAAATATTCAGCTTCACTTCCTACAGGGGAGAGCATCTCACAAATTATTTGTCATTCTTTTATACAAATGTCTCCCCTCTACATTTAACTATTCTGTCAATCATTTCTTTATAATCTAGCCTATGTGTATTAATTTACACTTTGGACTAAATTCAATACTATACTACTAACCTCACTTATCAGACTGTCCCAGCTTTGGGAACTAGGAATTGTTTCACATTGGTCTATGTGTCCCTCTAACATGCTCTTACCTTTGTTTTCAGTGTGGAAACTTTTAACAGCTCTTAGCATACTTCTTTTCAGACAAAGAAAGATGGTAAACTTCAGTGCAGTCATAAAAACAACAAAAACTATACTAATAAATCTATTACCTGAGTGTTTATGTTTCAGGCACTAGTCTAAGCACTAAACAATATTAACTCATTGAAAAGAATCAGTGTCTATCATAATCTGGTACTTCACACATGTTCAACAAAGATAAATTCCTATGAAGGATGGTTCAGAATCTTAACCAGCTGGTTGTGACCTGCTACATACAGAGACACTCACTCGTGGCTCATTTGAGTTGGGAAGCTGTAAATGATACAGAGAATGCAGGAGACCATGTCCCACACTCTTTGTGATTATTCAGCCTATACTCACAGGTTCTGCCCTCCCACTGACATTTTCATTAGGTGAGATGTCACTATTGGTGTAGTCAGCCTCCTCCAACCACCAAAGCAACTAACCCTGGGCCACCTTGAAACCTCAGTCCTTAATAAGGATTTCATGTTTGACTGCAAGCTGAGCCAGGAGTTGACAAGAATTTGGAAACAGAACTGAATGTGTGAGAAAAAGGTTATAGAGAGGCAGGTGGCTATTTCTCCACCTTCTCTGAGACTTCTCTTTTTAAAATCACATTTTTCTTGGTGGCTTTTCTGAAGGGAAAATTTTATATTAGATGCTTAACAGGCAGAAATGCTGTGAAACAAAAAAATTCTCCCAATATGAAACTTTGTTGAATAGTGAAAGCATTTCCATTGACGTAAAGGAAGCCCTCACTAATACCATCTGTCATCTTTATAAAGGATACAATTAGAAGAATCAAGACAAATCAGTCCAGGCATAACCTCATTATTTAAGTACCAAATATTAACAAGTATGCTTATACTTCCTACTGTCTCAGGTCAATGAAAAGATAAATGAACGGATCTGCTAAGCCTAATGAAATTCACCTAAAGCAACATGTGCCTTTGGCAGAAAACTTAAAAGCAATGTACAGAAAGAGATAAAATTAAATTATTTGCTGTATTCCAATACAGCGGTAACTGCAAGGAGGCTGGCTGACAAATAAGAAATGCCAGGGGCTCCTTGTGTTCAGGTGAAATCTGAAAAATTACATGTGGGATTTCAAAAGAAAACTCAAAGGTAACATGCAGACTAAAAATGATTTATTCTTTTCAATAAGCCCTTTGAAGAAAGGGAAATAGAATTCAGGCCTGGCATGACCAAAAAAAAAAAAAATCTAAGAAAGCTCACACCTTACGCCTACAAAATAGGTGAGAGAATCATGTGAGAATGAGAAATGGAGAAGGTGGTGAGGACTTGGATAAACAGGAAGATAAAGGAAGATGCTTTAAGATCTTTTATTGCCCCCATTTTCTACCCAACCTTTGCTACCGGGTGCTAGCTGCTCCCATATAACATAGGTGCCTGTTTAAACAGACCTGTTAGGAAGTAAAATGCTAATCAGTATTGACATTCATTTTTGCTACCACATTCAAACAAGTCCACAATTGGTTTTTAAAATCCTTAAGAGTGTGCAGACAGATTCTGGACCAGGTAGGTGGGAATGTAGAAAGGCGGGACTCTGATGGGAAAGAAAGCTTTTAAACAACAGGACACAGAGGAGCATGTATCATTGAAGATGGAGATGAGGATGTTCATGACGTTATCACAGCATTACTGGAATCCTTGCAAGAGATGTCCCTAAGGGATAAAGCAGCCATTTCCTCATGTAAGTATGTAGATGAGAGTTAATAGGAGGACATCCCTGAGTAGATCTCATTCTTAGCAACAGGAACCAAAAAGAAAAGGAGCAGAACAACAAAAATCCAAGCTTCACCTTATTCTCAAAACCTTATAAACATGACTACAGATCCCACAAAGAAGGAAAGGCAATCCCAGTAATGATTCAGAATGAATTTACAACCATCCAGGTGATTGATAAGGGGCCAAGAGTGCAATAAAATTGATTTAGAGAAATAAAAGAATGTGACATTTCTTGCTTTCTAGAGTTACAAAGTAAGTTACACAGATGACATACATAATGTCTCATTACCGGTGTGTACAGCACCCATCAGCAAATAATGGAAGAGCCACCTTTGGACCTTCACCCACTTGTGCAACTCCTGTGTTGTCCAAATCTACTTCATATATGATTCAGATGTGGTCTGAGTGTGTTCACCAAGGGATCATCTGTTGGAAGCTTGCTCTTCAGTGTGGCAATGTTAAAAGGAGGCAGTACTTTTAATTAAGTGCGGGGTCTAGTGGGAAGTAGTTAGTTCTCAGGGCCCTCCAGAAAGAATTAATGCAATTCTCAAGGCAGCCCAGCAATACTTTGACTTCCTGTCTCACCAGGGGATTGCTCCATCCTGGATGAACTTGAATCTACTATGATGGAATTTATCATGAGTCTCTCACTAGAAATGAGCAAAAGCTGGTATCATGCTTTAAAACCTCCAGCACTATGAGCTAAACAAACATCCTTTCTTTATAAAGAACCTAGCCTCTGGTATTTCATGATATCAACTTAAAATTGATGCATACAGGTGAACATAATAGAGCTAAACAAACTTCAGTATGCTGTGAACATGCTTCCAATACTAAATTACATACTGATCATGTTTATTTACATTCTTACTAATTATGTATTTTCTGTGTTTTTGGATGCTGTGCCAGATACAGATGTTACACAAGTAAGTGCTTCCTAAAAGTCTATTCCAATAAGAGAACCAGATATTCACTAACTGCAGAGGCAGCATTGCATGGTGTTGAGATCTCAGGTTTCCAAAATCTCATGACTCAGCTTCTAACCGGCTTTTCTACTTATTAGCAATGTATCTTTAATCAAGTCCTTGAATTTTTCTTAAATTTATTATTTACATTTGTACAAGAAACACAGTAATACTTGATATATTGAATTGCTGGAAAATTAAATAATGAAAATGACTAAAATCTGTGCAACCACACTTACTAGATACTACCTTGTCTTAAAATATATGTGTTAATATATTTAGGATATACTTACTGCTATTCTATTAATTTTACAGATGAGGAAAACTGGGCCACAGAGAGGTTATTAGATAACCTGCTTAAAATCAGTTTGGTAGACAAAGGATCCATGTAAAGATTTAATGTAGTGTAAAAAAATTAAGTTCTTTCACAGAAATTTTCAGAAAATTATGTTAGTAAGAAACGTGATTAATATGCAAACTAAAATAAAGGATTACAAATCTATTAAATGACTCAGGATAGATGTAACATCCCATCCAGGTAGTAGAAATTTGCTAAATGCTGCTGGTGGGGAAGACAGAGCTGGGTAATAGGGATTCCTGAGATAGGAAGAAAGAACTAGAAAAAAGGGATTTGAGCTCAGGTCAGCCTCATTTTGCACATACCTGAATATGTATGCACAGTGAGAATCCTGCATCATCCTGCAGGCAGTGAGTGGCCAATGGAATCTTTGAGCTTAAAAGAGACATGAATGTATTTTAAGTGAATGATTAGTAGGGAAAAGACAAGCACAGGTGAGGAGATGCTAACAGTGGAAACAAGAACAGTTAGGAGATAGTTGCAATAATCAAAGCTGAGAAGCATGATGTTCTTAATGAATGACACAAATGAAAAAAAGAAGAAAAAAGCTGGGAGTCAGGCATAGTGATAAGATAGAATTGAAAACTACGGAAATTGGATGCTTTCATTCAGTCAGTAGTGGATGAGAACTATTTAAGTGTCAGGTGCCACAGAACAAAATAAGAACCACAAATGAATTCACTGGATAAGAGAGAAAATAATTCAACTTTGTCAAGGAAAATTGTATAGAATCATTTAATTGATAGGATTAAAAACTAAATAAAAGCAATGTTTACAATAGAAAACCTTCATTTGGGGCATATTTGACATGTGAGGATAAAACAACACTAGAAACATAAGTTGAAAACTGCAAATAGTTCAAATTCAATAATAGAGATTCTGGATTCATAGAATTTTCAGAGTATACCATTCTGATTTGAACATCCATTCAGTAGTTAGACCAGGGGTTGTTATCTGCAATTTATAGACTATGCAGATCTTTGATGACAATGAACCATCTTGGCGATGAACGTTCTTCTTGCAAAGTTAAGACCTACCTACATTTTTCAGCACACCCTGACGCTATGACTGTGAAAATTCTGTCAGGGAAAGGGAGAAGCTCATGTTTCAACCTCTTTTAAACCCTGTGCATTCTTGAAAAGCTCAGAATAAATGCATCTCAAATGGATGTACACCTAAAAACATTTTTTAATTGAATTCTTTATTGGTACAATTTATATACATCTCAAAATCACATATAACATTGGGAAATTTGTACCAGTATATGCCACAAGTTACTTCTCATTTTTACCCATATCCCTACCCACTCCCC
This sequence comes from Thryonomys swinderianus, assembly GCA_004025085.1. Lineage (NCBI taxonomy): Eukaryota > Metazoa > Chordata > Mammalia > Rodentia > Thryonomyidae > Thryonomys > Thryonomys swinderianus. Next base: position 131 of record PVIC010006065.1, on the reverse strand, counting down.
CCTCCTCCCCCCTTTATACATGCTCTTTTATTTTCTTTCTGTATCATATTTATTCCTTCCCCTCATCACATTCCCACACCAAGTTTCCTATAGAAATATTCCACTCTATAAAAGCTGTCCTACTTTCTAGA